>CM057163.1:2353703-2373561 GCA_029962745.1 Echinometra lucunter | reverse complement strand
GAATGACCGGCGAAGAAAATTGGCGTGCTAGCTGGCATGCCGGTTGATACTAGATTGTCCAAAGCAATGTCGATTGCCTGGGATAATGTGTCCAACGAAGAAAGTTTTACACAGACATATAAAATATTCCAGTGTATATCACCATCATCCCTAGAGTGCTCAGGTGACTTTGTTCATATCACTCGGGAGGGGGGGGGGCATGGCGGCCGCCCCTTTGATTTTTAAAGTGACAAAGAAGAGATATGGGCATGATGAGCGAGGAAAAAAAAATATTAAAAGAATAAAGTCGCCCTTTGTTCATTAAAGACGCAAACTCACCCAAAGGTTAAGAACAAGAAAAAATACCCCCGATCAAAAAACCATGGTGGGCCTTTCAAAGACGAATCTTAATCATTTCAAGTCATCTGTACTTCAATACACTGATTTTTCGTTGTTGCTATAAATACATAACATAACAATACGTAATGACATATATGATAATTATGTTTATGTTGATGTGGAGTAGGTTTGCTGTGTTATGACCCTTCTATTACATCCTTCACCCCCCCCCCCCCAAAAAAAAAAATAATAATAATGACAGTGAAAACATGATAGCCAGAAAGACATCTGAACAACGAGCACTAAATAGGCCTACTCTTCTTTTCACATAGGCGATTTTCCCTACTGAGAAATAGGAAGATTTCTTTCAACATTCTTAACGAAAATATGTATGATTTTCGAGACCTACAGCCCCTCCGCAAATATTTCGAGACCGATTTCTTATGAAACTGAAGGCTTACAAAACCGACCCTTTGATTTTACCGGTGTTTCTTTCTCTTCTCTGAGGTCATAGTACCACTCACAAAAGCTCGGTCTCGTAGGCCGTCAGTTCCATTTGCAGTGGATATCAGAGGCCTACGGTTTCTTGGGCTGTCCTAAGTTTACACCCACCTGTAATAGGTTCGGAATATCACCGAGGTAATCCGTAGTCAATGCGACCCAGAGCCTGAGAGGTGACTCCTGTTGGATAGTCTCAGCGAGAGGTAGATAGCTGTCTCCCCGTAGCTCTGCGCCAGGGATCACGATCAGGGCTACTTCCACCTCGTGCTCGCGCACGGGTTCGACAACCACAGCCGAAAGACCATGAGCTCGCCATGGAACAAATAAAATAAAACCAACTACAAATGTTCCAAACACCATAATTCCATCGGGTTTAATACGTGTTATCTCCGATACTGTCTCGAAATTAAGCAGTGGAATATTTACATTGTAAAGAGCTTCGCATCTTTTTTTTTTTGGTCGATAATAAGCAGAGATAAAGAACGTGACGTTCATATTTATATAGGCCCTTTGCACATTGCCAAACATTTCACCTAATTAAGTTTGCTTTCCAACTTTCCAACTTTGATCTTTCTAACCCTTCATTAAAAAAAATCATGGTAGGCAGGTCATCGAAACTGAACCCATGTTGATTGACGACCTTGATTGAAGACCAGTATATATTCATGTGTCAATTGCAAAAGGTAGCTCAGACTGGAGATAAACCTTGAGAAGGCCAGTGTGAACATTCCCTCGTGAATCACCAGGCAAAGATCAATCAGTAACTCTGCTGATTTTGTAACCAAAGGCCGTTCCTCCTTAGGCAAAATCATTTGCGTAAATCATCAAAGTATAATTAGATAGAGGACGCAAGCGTCGAATTAGTAATAAATGATAGCTCATAGTGAATCGCATCTTAATATACAGCAGTTAGATGTGAATTTTGTTTCATACGAAGGTTTAATAGGTCTTGGTGTAGACTTCCAAATTATATTTCCTTTATACATCCTTCATCCTCCTCCTCCTCGTCCATGCCATTTTCAAGGCCGTTTTATAACTATTAATGTCACCATCGCCCTCATCAGAAATCTTCCTCATCTGCTTCGAGTATTCATCATCATTATCATGTCATCATCATCATCATCATCATCATCATCCATCGACGTCCATTCGTGTTGGTCGTCGTTGTCATTACCTTTTCCAAAGAATTATATTGGCAGAATTCAGAATGCAAATGGAGATGAATAAAACGCTGAGGATATTTAATGCCTAGTTTACATTTGCCCCCGGGCCACGTGCCATGAATTGGTTTACGATTCTTCAGTGCGATTTTCGGGCATCATAAGTGGCTACGGCTACAGTGTGTTTGTTTTATTGGTCTACGGTCATCGTGCCATTTCCTGTATTAGCCATCGGGGAAACAGGCGTGGGATGTCCGAACGGAGGGCGGCACGGAGATTGTACGGTAATCGTTAAGTCACAGCAGGACTCCCCAAGGAAATCGTAAGGTGCCGTGTAGATGATGCGCGATGTCCGTAGAGCCGCGATTGTTGCGTGCGATGCCCTTGCGGTAATACGATAAGTTTACCGACTACGGGCTTACGATTTTATGCCTCCGCCCACCGTAGGTGGTTGCCGGAGGCATTATGTTTCGGGTTTTCCGTCCGTCGTCCGTCCGTCCGTCCCGTTTTCGTTCTCACGATAAACTTAAGGACCGTCTGACTGGATCAACTTCAAACGTGGCTCGAGTATGCATATGGGGAGGGACAATGATCTGATTAGATTTGGGGGTCTCAAGGTCAAAGGTCATAAGAGGTCATTATGTACATAGAAATGGTTCGTTCTCACGATAACTCAACAACCATTTATGGATCAACTTAAAACTTGGTTCATGTATGCATATGGGAGGAAATGGATCTGATCAGATTTGGGGGTCTCAAGGTCAAAGGTCAAATGTCACAGAGGTCATTGTGTACATAGAAATGGGCCGTTCTCGCGATAACTCAACAACCATTTGACAGAGCAACTTCTTATTTGGCACATGAATGCTTATGGAAGAGACATTAATTTTATCAGATTTGGGGTCTCAGGCTAAAGGTCAAAGGTCATAGTGGTCATTATGTACATTAAGATTGCTTGTTGTTGTGATAACTTAACAACTCTGTGACGGTTCAACTTCAAACTTAGCTCATGTATGCATAAAGAAAGTCTCATAATGGTCTCATTAGATTTGACGGTCACAAGGTCCCAGGTCAAGGTCAAAGATGTTATTGTATACATGAAAATAAAAAAAAAAACAACATGAATGTGCCCATTTATTTGCGATCTGGCAACTGCGGAGGCATAAATTTCGACCGGGCGCGGTCGAGGATTTATCTAGTTAACATTTATATAACTCCTCGTGATACAAAATCGTAGGGGCTGCGGAGCATGTGAATCCATACGGAAAGCATACGGTCGCCACCTTCCTCTGCAAGGAGGCCGCACGCTTACAGGGTTACGGGCAGGATATGGGCTCCGTACGATGATCTCAAGCCAAAAGTAAATTACTATTAAGTCTTCCAGTGTCGGGCAGGATAAGGGCCCCTACGCTTATAGTAAGCCAAATATAACCTTCGCATAAAATTAAGATGAATGATGAGAAAGTAAGCAGCTGTTGAGTGAAATATTATGCTGTGAACAAATATTTATCTCGTTTGGGCGACACAGTCTAGTAAGGGGGCCTTGCGGGGGGGGGGGGGGGGGAGGCAGGAGACACGGTGCCCCCTTTTTTAAGGACTCCAAAGTGCTCTTTTCCCATCAATTCTTCCAACAATGCCAAATTCGTTTTGTGTTTTAATATTTCCTCTGTTAAATTCCCATTTCGCCTCAGATAAGCGTTCTTCTTTCTTTAGACTAATATACACGTAAGTGACTTCTTCTCAATTCGGATTAATACCCGTTTAACTTTAGCGTTTTCATTCCTCTCAGAAATTAGTCTATTTCACTTTTTATGAGCGTCTCTTTTGAAATGCTATAAACTTAATTTTTTTTTCGTCGTTTGGCTATTCCCCTTCCTTTTAACCCATTGAAATCGACCCATTAACAACCAATTGGTCCACATTGCCCGATTAAAACAAATTGGCATTGGGTCCCCATTGGTTTTTAAAGGGTCGATTTCAATGGATTAATGGGGACCCATTGTTTCACTTTCCATGTACTTTTTTTTTTTTGGATAATGTAGGGGCCACCTATGAATTCTGATGCATGCCCAAATGCACTTCGGATAAGTACTTCTTTACCTTTCCAGTATGTCCCCCAAAAGGCTTCATCGTAATACACTGTTGGTCATAAAGGTGGAATAAAATATTTTTAATAAAGATATACACTTTTGGGGGTATTTGAAAGTCTACGTGCAGAGAAAATGGTAATTGAGTGATCACATAATGTTACTCTAATATGTACACAGGTGACATCATAACATGAAATAACTGTATTACGTCATAAATTCTTTTGTTATAGACAATATAAACAATACAAACCTATGCATATGATATTCTGTCCTTTTCCCTGATTTAGCACTGCGTATAAGAAGATTGCATTTTTCGAGTTCCTTCTTCTGTTTGCAATAAAAAACCGGTAGAGACGTTCCTTGGACTATGTCTGGTGCAACAGCAAAAGCAACACGTGACAGATAGGTAGCACTGCGGCAGGAGCGCCACAATCAGACTGTCATCGCAGAAGTCTTAGGGATATCACGGAGTACACTCTCTAATATCCTGAAACGTCAAGGTGAGGCTGGAATTGTGCGGGCATGGGAAATCTCGTGGACGTCCCAGATTGACCACAAGAAGAGATGACCGCCAACTGTTAAATCTTAAAAGTTGCATACGAGTCGTCTTCGTCTCTTGTGGAGGAGATATCATGGGATCAACGTTTTCCGGTCAACCCTTAATCGCAGATTCCTCCAACATGGTTACCGGGCGCAACGGTTGACCAAATGTCCACGCCTGTCAGTTCACCAAAAGACTAGCTCGTCTTCTTTAGGCTAGGGAGCACAAAAGGCTTCATCTAGGACATTGGCACATGTGGTCTTCACGCAAAACAGCTGGTTCATCTTTGACCGACAGGATGGTAAATACCGAGTTCGTCGATTGGTCAAGGAAAACGATGATCGTACCCACGAAACGACTCAAGGTGGATGCGGGCGGTGGATGGGCTGGTATCCATTATGGAGTTAAAATGCTACTAGTGGTTCCGGACGGATACGTCAACGCCGCCACCTACAGGGATATCATGGAGTTCTACTGCCTTCCATAAGCAAGATGAGTATGAACGCAATTTTCGACTGTAGGACGTCAACGATAGACCGCACAGAACTGCCACAGTAAAGGGGAATTCCTGGAGGCAGAGGGCGTCGTGCAGTTGCCATGGTCAGCTGTTCCTCGGATATGAACCCCATAGTGAATGCATGGGCTTCCCTTGGTCGAGCCATCATCGACAGGGAGGTCATTCCTCAAAGTTTGCAGGAGTTGGCAGATACTCTGATGAAAAAAGAAAATTGCACGCTACGCCTGTTGACGTCATCAACGAGCTAGTAGTGGACAACATGGCACGACGTCTGCATGTGCTGGTTCGTGCGAGAGGTGGACATACCTAATACTAGTGACTGAGTAAGAACAATGACTCCATTTGATGCACATTCGTCCATGCAATCACAAAAAAGAAATCATTTGAAAAACTGAGAGAGATATTAATTATCTTACAATCCTTAATTTACTGTGTATTGTCGTCATTGTTGTTCTATGCTCATGACATCCATCACTGAGGACATAACCTTGTTAAAATCAGTGTCAAATGTGTGTAAGAGGCAGAATAATAAAGTAAATTGGTCATCATCCATCATACACGCCATTTTCAAATCACATTGATATAATTATTATATGTGAAAATTTTGTTATGCTATTTCCTTTTATTTCGCTATTCACGTTTTGTTTCTATGTATTTCCTTTTTTCTCTAACATGGACCCTTGGTTTTTTCCTTATCTTCTTCCCTTCTTGGTCTTACTCTTCTTCTCCTTGCTCTGAGCAAGCGCTTAGACAACCAATAGCTCTGTGAGATTGCAAGTGCTTAGACAACCAATAGCTCTGTGAGATTGCAAGTGCTTAGACAACCAATAGCTCTGTGAGATTGCAAGTGCTTAGACAAACCAATAGCTCTGTGAGATTGCAAGTGGATATGACTGAATTGTTTTGTCTGTGACTGTTTACATATAATAATTCTGCTTCTGTAAAAAGGCATGGAATTATGAATATCGTCTATTAATTTCTCCCCAGCTTGTCAAGATAGGGAGCTTGACTACTGTAGGATACTAGGTGATCTAAATGCATGTTCATTGTGTGAAATGTTCGGATCAGTCGCTGCTTCAGTTTGCCAGCCATTTCTTTCATCCTGCCCACGGACATGCAACAGATGCAACAGGCGATCTTCAGGCAAGTTCATTGTTTTTAGAATTTGACTAGACAATAATAAATTGTGCTTGGCTCATTCGGCCTGGCAACTTGTTGGTACACTTGGAGGATCAAATTTGGTTATTTTCAAGCTTTCTTAAATTGTTATTTTCTTTTTATCATCTTTAAGTTGCCAAATGAGATAATAGTAATTAACATAATCCATTCATAATTTCTCAGAATGAGTTTTTTCTAATCACTTGTTGCGTTAGTATGTTCACATTCTGAAATGTAGCACGAACAAACGTACCTATCCATGATTAGAAAGAGTGTCCAAATTTTCGCGCTTTCTTAAATAAAGACTTGGGTTAACAAATACTAGTACATCCCAATGATAATTCATATCTATACACACACACACTCTAAGAAAGTATCCGCCTGTCTTAACAGTTACTTTGTGACAGCAGCAATTAGGTGCCCACCAGAAACTCTCAAGCACAAATTCAATAAAACTGGAGAGTTAGAGATCCTCATATCAAAGTTAAAATCAATATACACTTATCATACATTGCTCTTTTGTGAATAATGCACGCCCCTTTGAATGACCAGAACATAATTATTATCTGTGTAAATTGTATTCAAGATTTCTTGTATATGTATAATAATATAATTACGATCGTTGTCATGATTATTGCAAACGAAGACAAAAATCATGAATCTGAAGAATTTGTTTCTTTATGTACCCTATTATTACGTTCATGCTTTATAACGTTTAACAGCATGTCAAGATATGAGCCTTAGCTTCTGCGCTACATTAGCTGGCCAAGGTGCATGTATATGTGAGGAACTTGGACCAAACTATGCTTATTTGTGTCAGTCCTTTTTATCGGGCTGTCCACGTACATGCAATCGATGCAGACAACAGTCTACTGGTAAGTGAGTCATTGCGTTCCATGAGACAAATGAAATGGGAAATGTCGGTGGTACTAATAACATTACGGTTCACTATGTCATGGATCTCAATTCATTCCAGATTACTTGAAAGCAAAATATCTTTCATTCGGCAAATGTTGAGTTGACGTCATTCATTTTTTTATACAACACATGCACACGTTGGTGTCAAAAGGCTTATAACACATCACTTTATTTGAAATGCGATAAAACATCAATGTGAATAAAGTGCCTTGCTCATGGGCATAAATGCCGTGCCGGAATCGAACCCGGGCCTTCGCGTCTCCAGTCAAGCGTCTTAACCACTCGACTACTTCACCTTTCCTCCGATCTGTTTTCGATACCTGTGTTAGGATATTGATACTGACTTTAAAAAAAATTTGCGTGTGTTTGTTTTTGCTGCTGTTTTTTAAAATATTTTCGAGGAGCAGGAAGGGAAGGTGAAATTGCTAGTGATATTCCGCATTTAATAGCGTTTGATACATCCCTCTAAGTTGTGTCTAAACGCTTACAGAAATATTAACAACAATAGTAAAAGATCATTAACAGTGATGTTGATTTTATATACTAGTAATTTATTGATTTTGCTTTGCATTTGCATTGTTCTGTTATGTTGTGTATTCCAATTCAAATGTATTTTGATATAAAGTCCGCATGAGATCAGTGATTGGTGATTGGATAGAGTTTATTTTATAAGTAGAAGTTATATTGTCTGAATGGTCGTCAATCTTTGCATCGACAGTGACCTACCGAGAAAATATAACAATTTGGAACCTTGCAGTCGATATCACATGTCATGCATTTGAGCAATCACAAGCTATGATATTCATTTACATCGACTCAGTCAATATCTATTTATGTATATTTATTTATATTAAGTGGTAGCAATTTTGCATTTTTGAATGCAGGCGACGACATTGATGTTTTGATTGTAAGAATCGATACATTTATCGGAAATCTTAAACTTTGTTTTACAACAGATGGCCAGATTCGTCTTGTCGGGAGCACTTCCTCTTCTGAAGGTCGTGTAGAAATCTTCTACAATGGACGATGGGGAACGGTCTGTGATGATGATTTGGATATAAACGATGCCAACGTCGTCTGTCGATCTCTTGGTTATCCAGGTGCTACCGAGGCAATATCAATGGCCGGCTTTGGTGAAGGCACTGGACCCATTGTCCTAGATGACGTCAGATGCACCGGAAGGGAATCCAGCATCCTGGAATGCTCTCATTCTGGAATCGGACAACACAACTGTCAGCATAGCGAAGACGCTGGTGTTATATGTGAATCTCAGCAAGGTCTGTATTATTTATCTAATTCATCAAACAAGTTTAGTTTATTGTTATTTTTGGACCATAAGGAAAGGGAGATAAAGAAATTCCAAGATTTCTTTTCCATGTATTGAAATATAAGATACCGCTCAAATTCTTTGCGGTGATTCTATGAATTCCATTATAAGGCATGTAGTGTTCCCCCCGAAATGTCTGTTTTCGGTATTATCAGCCAATGATAGCTTCTTGATTCCTGCCCCCTTTCCTGCTGCCCTGCTCCTCCTTCTGCTTCCTTATCTTCTTCTTATTGTTCTTCTTCTTGTTTTTTTTTTTATTTTTGCTTCTTCTCTTTGTCCTTCCACTTCTTTAACTGCATTGCTATTTTCCTGTCTTTTGCTATTTCTTCTTGTGCTTGTGCTACGTATTTTCCAACTTCCTCTAACGTGAATCCTTTGGGGGTTTTTCCTCCACCTCTTCTCACCCTCTTCTTTGTCTTACATTCCTTATTATTATTCTCCTTATGCTGAACAAGTGCTTGGACAAGCCAATAGCTCTTTGAGGTTGCAAGTGGAAATGACCAAGACTTTTTTTTTTCTACATCTGCTTTCATAATGATCAAATTCTGCCTCTGCAGAAAGGCATGGAATGACGAATAATATCTATATCCATTTCTCCCCCAGCTTGTCAAGATAAGGAGCTTGACTACTGTAGGACACTAGGTGATCTAAATGCATGTTCATTATGTGAAATGTTTAGATCAGTCGCTGCTTCAGTTTGCCAGCCATTTCTTTCATCCTGCCCACGGACATGCAACAGATGCAACAGGCGATCTTCAGGCAAGTTCATTTTTTTTTAGAATTTGACTAGACAATAATAAATTGTGCTTGGCTCATTCGACCTGGCAACTTGTTGGTACACTTGGATGATCAAATTTGGTTATTTTCAAACTTTCATGAATTGTATCAACTTTGTCATATTTATTATTTTCTTTTTATCATCTTTAAGTTACCAAATAAGATAATAGTAATTAACATAATCCATTTATAATTTCTCAGAATGAGTTTTTTCTATTCACTTGTCGCGTTAGTATGTTCACATTCTGAAATGTAGCAGAAACAAAAGTACCTATCCATGATGAGAAAGAGCGTGAAAGTTTCACGCTTTCTTAAATAAAGTCTTGGGTTAACAAATGTTATAAAACCGGTTCAAGGATGTAGCCAATAGCGAGTGCGTATGCATGTCACGTGTTCATGCTTTGATTCTACGCAACCTTCCAGCCGCTCATTTTTTATGCAGCACTGTGCATTTGGGATGCATCACTTTACCTCTAGCTCGTAAAAACTGACACGCGCGCCATGAAATATGTGGTCTTTCTAGTTATCACAAGAATTTTGACGCGCTTACTCAGGGGCGCACCTCCTTGCCTCCTTGTCTGTACGATCTGAGGAAATTTGGAGCGGTTTTAACAAATTTTCCACTACAAAGTCATACTGCCGACTCGTTTTATAAAACAAATAATGCACAGATTTAAATTCGTGATGTTAATGGCGATGCAGGCATCTCGGGTATTTACAATATTATGCAAAAGCACTTGGCGCACGCGCCTCGTGCTCGTCGCACATTGTGAATACCCTCGAGTGCGCTGCATTTCCACTGACACAATCACATCTGTGCATTATTTGTATACTAGTACATCCCAATGATAATTCATATTTATACACATACACACTCTAAGAAAGTATCCGCCTGTCTTAACAGTTACTTTGTTACAGCAGCAATGAGATGCCCACCAGAAACTCTCAAGCACAAATTCAATAAAACCGGAGAGTTAGAGATCCTCATATCAAAGTTAAAATCAATATACACTTATCATAACATTGCTCTTTTGT
The DNA here is from genome assembly GCA_029962745.1 of Echinometra lucunter. Taxonomy (NCBI): domain Eukaryota; kingdom Metazoa; phylum Echinodermata; class Echinoidea; order Camarodonta; family Echinometridae; genus Echinometra; species Echinometra lucunter. Next base: position 2,363,219 of record CM057163.1, on the reverse strand, counting down.
GAATAATGCACGCCCCTTTGAATGATCAGAACATAATTATTATCTGTGTAAACTGTATTTAAGATTTCACGTACATGTATAATAATATAATTACGATCATTGTCATGATTATTGCAAACGAAAGACAAAAATCATGAATCAGAAGAATTTGTTTCTTTATGTACCCTATTATTACGTTCAATGCTTTATAACGTTTAACAGCATGTCAAGATAGGAGCCTTAGCTACTGTGCTACATTAGCTGGCCAAGATGCATGTAGATGTGAGGAACTTGGATCAAACTATGCTTATTTGTGTCAGCCCTTTTTATCGGACTGTCCACGTACATGCAATCGATGCAGACAGCAATCTACTGGTAAGTGAGTCATTGCGTTCCACGAGACAACGGAAATGGGAAATGTCGGTGGTATAACATTACTGTTCACTATGTCATGGGATCTTAATTCATTCCAGATTATTGAAAGCAAAATATCTTTCATTCGTCAAATGTGAGTTGACGTCATTCATTGTTTCATACAACACATGCACACGTCGGTGTCAAAAAGGCTTATAGCATATCACTTTATTTGAAATGCGATAAAACATCAATGTGAATAAAGTGCCTTGCTCATGGGCATAAATGCCGTTCCGGAATCGAAACCGGGCCTTTGCGTCTCCAGTCAAGCGTCCTAAACCACTCGACTACTTCACCTTTCCTCCGATCTGTTATCGATCCCTTTGTAAGCATATTGATACTGACTTTGAAAAAAAAATGTGCGTGTTTCGTTTTTGCTGCCGCTGTTTTAAAAAAAAATATTTTTCGAGGAGCAGGAAGGGAAGGTGAAATTGCTAGTGATATTCTGCATTCAAATAACGTTTAATACATCTCTCTAAGTTGCGTCTAAGCGCTTTACAGAAATATTAACAACAATAGTAAAAAGATCATTAACAGTGATGTTGATTTTATATACTAGTAATTTATTTGATTGTGCTTTGCATTTGCATTTGTTCTGTTATGTTGCGTATTCCAATTCAAATGTATTTTAATACAAAGTCCGCATGAGATCAGTGATTTGATAGAGTCTGTTTTATAAGTAAAAGTTATATTGACTGAATGGTCGTCAATTTTTGCATCGAAAGTGACCTACCGAGAAAATATAACAATTTGGAACCTTGCAGTCGATATCACATGTCATGCATTTGAGCAATCACAAGCTATGATATTCATTTACATCGACTCAGTCAATATTTATCTCAGCTCACATAAAGTGGTAACGATTTTGCATTTTTCAATGCAGGCGACGACATTGATGTTTTGATTCGTCTTTATACTCCTCCTCCTCCTCCTCTGATTACTACTTTGACGACGACCACTGCTCAGACGACATCTACTGCAATTCAAGAATTAGCAAGGAACTCAAGTAGGTTGGGTTAATCTGACATGTCAGATGGGAAGCTGTGTGATATTGTGCAGTATGAAAAGGGCGTCTGATGTGCGTTTTCTTTTGCTCTGCATTTTCTCTTTGTTTCAAATAAAATTGCCTATCTGACTATTGGAATATGCTAGTTTTTAGCAGTAACAAAGAAAAAGTTAAATATATGTTTTTCAGCTATTAATCTATCCTAAAATCAATAAAAACTTTGTTTTACAACAGATGGCCCGATTCGTCTTGTGGGGAGCACTTCCTCTTCTGAAGGGCGTGTAGAAATCTTCTACAATGGACGATGGGGAACGGTCTGTGATGATGATTTGGATATAAACGATGCCAACGTCGTCTGTCGATCTCTTGGTTATCCAGGTGCTACCGAGGCAATATCAATGGCCGGCTTTGGTGAAGGCACTGGACCCATTGTCCTAGATGACGTCAGATGCACCGGAAGGGAATCCAGCATCCTGGAATGCTCTCATTCTGGAATCGGACAACACAACTGTCAGCATAGCGAAGACGCTGGTGTTATATGTGAATCTCACCAAGGTCTGTATTATTTATTTAATTCATCACACAATTTTAGTTTAATCTAATAACATTACGGTTCACTATGTCATGGGATCTTAATTCATTCCAGATTACTTGAAAGCAAAATATCTTTCATTCGTGAAATGTGAGTTGACGTCATGCATTTTGTTATACAACACATGCACAAGTTGGTGTCAAAAGGCTTATAGCACATCACTCTATTTGAAATGCGATAAAACAGCAATGTGAATAAAGTGCCTTGCTCATGGGCATAAATGCTGTGCCGGAATCGAACCCGGACCTTCGCGTCTCCAGTCAAGCGTCTTAAACCACTCGACTACTTCACCTTTCCTCCGATCTGCTTTCGATACCTGTGTTAGGATATTGATACTGACTTAAAACAAAAATGTGCGTGTGTTTTTCCGGATTTAAATAACATTTAATACATCTCTCTAAGTTGTGTCTAAGCGCTTTACAGAAATATTAACAACAATAGTAAAAAGATCATTAACAGTGATGTTGATTTTATATACTAGTAATTTATTTGATTGTGCTTTGCATTTGGATTTGTTCTGTTATGTTGTGTATTCCACTTCAAATGTATTTTAATATGAAATCCGCATGAGATTAGTGATTTGATTGAGTCTATTTTATATGTAGAAGTTATATTGACTGAATGGTCCTCAATCTTTGCATCGAAAGTGACCTACCGAGAAAACATAACAATTTGGAACCTTGCAGTCGATATCACATGTCATGCATTTGACCAATCACAAGCTATGATATTCATTTACATAGACTCAGTCAGTATTTATCTCAGCTTACATAAAGTGGTAACGATTTTGCATTTTTGAATGCAGGCGACGACATTGATGTTTTGATTGTAAAAATCGATACATTTATCGGAAATCTTAAACTTTGTTTTACAACAGATGGCCCGATTCGTCTTGTGGGGAGCACTTCCTCTTCTGAAGGTCGTGTAGAAATCTTCTACAATGGACGATGGGGAACGGTCTGTGATGATGATTTCGATATAAACGATGCCAATGTCGTCTGTCGATCTCTTGGTTATCCAGGTGCTACCGAGGCAATATCAATGGCCGGCTTTGGTGAAGGCACTGGACCCATTGTCCTAGATGACGTCAGATGCACCGGAGGGGAATCCAGCATCCTGGAATGCTCTCATTCTGGAATCGGACAACACAACTGTCAGCATAGCGAAGACGCTGGTGTTATATGTGAATCTCAGCAAGGTCTGTATTATTTATTTCATTCATCACACAAGTTTATTTTAATCTTATTTTTGGACCATAAGGAAAGGGACATAAAGAAATTCTAAGATTTCTTTTCCATGTATTGAAATATAAGATACCGCTCAAATTCTTTTCGGTGATTCTATGAATTCCATTATAAGGCATGTAGTGTTCCCCCCGAAATGTCTGTTTTCGGTATTATCAGCCAATGATAGCTTCTTGATTCCTGCCCCCTTTCCTGCTGCCCTGATCCTCCTTCTGCTTCCTTATCTTTTTTTTTTTTTTTTTTACTTCTCTTTGTCCTTCCACTTCTTCTTTAACTGCATTGCTATTTTCCTGTCTTTTGCTATTTATTCTTGTGCTTGTGCTATATATTTTCCAACTTCCTCTAACGTGAGTCCTTTGGGGTTTTTTTCTCCACCTCTTCTCACCCCCATCTTTGTCTTACTCTCCTTATTATTATTCTCCTTAAGCTGAACAAGTGCTTGGACATGCCAATAGCTCTTTGAGGTTGCAAGTGGAAATGACCAAGATTTTTTTTTCTACATCTGCATTCATAATGATCAAATTCTGCCTCTGCAGAAAGGCATGGAATGACGAATAATATCTATATCCATTTCTCCCTCAGCTTGTCAAGATAAGGAGCTTGACTACTGTAGGACACTAGGTGATCTAAATGCATGTTCATTATGTGAAATGTTCAGATCAGTCGCTGCTTCAGTTTGCCAGCCATTTCTTTCATCCTGCCCACGGACATGCAACAGATGCAACAGGCGATCTTCAGGCAAGTTCATTTTTTTAGAATTTGACTAGACAATAATAAATTGTGCTTGGCTCATTCGACCTGGCAAATTGTTGGTACACTTGGATGATCAAATTTGGTTATTTTCAAGCTTTCATAAATTGTATCAACTTTGTCATATTTATTATTTTCTTTTTATCATCTTTAAGTTACCAAATAAGATAATAGTAATTCACATAATCCATTCATAATTTCTCAGAATGAGTTTTTTCTATTCACTTGTCGCGTTAGTATGTTCACATTCTGAAATGTAGCACAAACAAAAGTACCTATCCATGATTAGAAAGAGCGTGAAAGTTTCGCGCTTTCTTAAATAAAGTATTGGGTTAACAAATATTATAAAACGGGTTCAAGGATGTAGCCAATAGCGAGTGCGTATGCATGTCACGTGTTCATGCTTTGATTCTAGGCAACCTTCCAGCCGTGCATTTTTTGTGCAGCACTGTGCATTTTGGATGCATCACTTTACCTCTAGCGCGTAAAAACTGACAGGCGCGCCATGAAATATGCGGTCTTTCTAGTTATCACAAGAATTTTGATGCGCTTACTCAGGGGCGCTTCCGGGGCGCATCACACTGGCTACGCTTGTAATATCATAAGAGAAAGCAGATGTTGCCTCCTTGTCTGTACGATCTGAGGAAATTTGGAGCGGTTTTAACAAATTTTCCCCTAAAAAGTCATACTGCCGACTCGTTTTATAAAACAAATAATGCACAGCTTTAAATTCGTGATGTTAGTGGCGATGCAGGCATCTCAGGTATTTACAATATTGTGCTAGTCGCACATTGTAAATACCCTCGAGTGCGCCACTAGCACACTCACATCTGTGCATTATTTGTATACTAGTACATCCCAGTGATAATTAATATTTATACACAAACACAATCTAAGAAAGTATCTGCCTGTCTTAACAGTTACTTTGTTACAGTAGCAATTAGGTTCCCATCAGAAACTCTCAAGCACAAATTCAATAAAACCGGAGAGTTAGAGATCCTCATATCAAAGTTAAAATCCATATACACTTATCATAACATTGCTCTTTTGTGAATTATGCACACCCCTTTGGATGACCAGAACATAATTATTATCTGTGTAAATTGCATTTAAGATTTCACGTGTATGTATAATGATATAATTACGATCATTGTCATGATTATTGCAAACGAAATCTGAAGAATTTGTTTCTTTATGTACCCTATTAATGCGTTCAATGCTTTATAACGTTTAACAGCATGTCAAGATAGGAGCCTTAGCTACTGTGCTACATTAGCTGGCCAAGATGCATGTAGATGTGAGGAACTTGGATCAAACTATGCTTATTTGTGTCAGCCCTTTTTATCGGACTGTCCACGTACATGCAATCGATGCAGACAGCAATCTACTGGTAAGTGAGTCATTGCGTTTCACGAGACAACGGAAATGGGAAATGTCAGTGGTATAACATTACGGTTCACTATGTCATGGGATCTTAATTCATTCCAGATTACTTGAAAGCAAAATATCTTTCATTCGTCAAATGTGAGTTGACGTCATTCATTGTTTTTATACAACACATGCACACGTCGGTGTCAAAAAGGCTTATAACACATAACTTTAATTGAAATGCGATAAAACATCAATGAGAATAAAGTGCCTTGCTCATGGGCATAAATGCCGTGCCGGAATCGAACCCAGGCCTTCGCGTCTCCAGTCAAGCCTCCTAAACCACTCGACTACTTCACCTTTCCTCCGATCTGTTATCGATCCCTGTGTAAGGATATTGATACTGACTTTAAAAAACAAAAATGTGCGTGTGTTTCGTTTTTGCTGCTGTTGTTTTTTTAAAAATATTTTTCGAGGAGCAGGAGGGGAAGGTGAAATTGCTAGTGATATTCTGCATTTAAATAGCGTTTAATACATCTCTCTAATACCACTTTCACACCAAACAAATATAACGGAATAAAAGCGTTTTTTGAAAAAAACGCTTTGGTATGAACACTCGGCAAAGCGTCATATTTGAAAACGGAATCAAATATTCCGCAATCTACGTGTGAGGTCTACCACTAGGTTTTGAGGTGTTTTGAAAACGGAATATTCCAAATATGACGCTTTATTTTTTGGTATGTACAGAAAAAAGGCAATAAGGCGGAATGAAATGTCAAAGGTCAACCAGGTTCCCACCAAAAACCTGGAAAATGCGGGAAACGAGTGAAAGCACGGGTATCTTCGATCGCAGCGCTGCATGGATCGGCATGGCAGTGCAGCGTACGTTCGACGCTACTAGCTGCATGGACGCGAATCATGTATGAAGAAACAAACGCGTTAGCATTCGTACATGAGTTTAAAAATTAAACTATACATACAAATAAAATTCAGTAAATTTAAACAAATTGCAATAAGTTAAGGAATAATTCGTCCCTGTTTTCACGAAGTGATGGATGAGCGCGCAACTTTAAAAAAGTTAGTTTTGAGTAAATCGCTTTCAAAGTTTCAGACCTCAATCTCAACCTCTTTAATGTATGAATGGTAAATGAATTTTATATCCGCGTATAGGGCATATTCTGGACAATTTTCATTATCAATCATTTGCTTATTCCTTTTATATTTCAAAAGAAAACGAGGTGTAAATAATGCCATCATTTCGTGAAAACAAAAATTCAAGGTTCCACTGTGATTTTGTTTTCACGAAGTGACGGATCTCATCCGCATGCGTGTTAAACAAATGGGACTTGATGAGCGCGCATTTGACCTAATTCTGCGCGATCACGTATTCAAAGCGAAGACGCGCTCTTTTATGTGTTTTCACGAAGTGACGGAACTCAGCCGCACACGTAAAGCATATGGGACGGCTGAAAGCCGTCACTTCGTGAAAACAGAAAATCCTTTTACTGGGTATTTTCTTGTTGACGTCATTGCCATAGTTACGTAATTAGACGTTATTACGGTCTGAAACTCTGTGAAGTTCAAGATGTTAGTAAAAGATGTCCAAAAATGCAAAAAAACTAAAAAATTGAAAAATTACGATTTTCCTCGTATCCGTCACTTCGTGAAAACGGGGACGAATTATACATTTTATTCTGAATAACTGATTTGTTTTGTTACATATATAAAACAAAAAAATGATACAACTAGAGATAGCAAAATGCATGGTGGGTAATGACGTATTTCCGCACTCTCTCACACCGTAATATTACGCTTTCGCTCAAAACGGACTTCATTGGTTCAGTGTGAACAGAAACCAGAAGCGTTTTGGAAGCGTTTTGAAAGTGAAGCGTCATGAAATATAACGGCATGGATATTCCGTTTCGGCAGTGTGAAAACAGTATAAGTTGTGTCTTTAGAAGCGCTTTACAGTAGAATAGTAAAAAGATCATTAACAGTGATTTGATTTTATATACTAGAAATTTATTTGATTGTGCTTTGCATCTGTATTTGTTCTGTTATGTTGCGTATTCCAATTCAAGTGTATTTTAATATAAAGTCCGCATGAGATCAGTGATTTGATAGAGTCTGTTTTGTAAGTAAAAGTTATATTGATTGAATGGTCGTCAATTTTTTCATCAAAAGTGACCTACCGAGAAAATATAACAATTTGGAACCTTGCAGTCGATATCACATGTCATGCATTTGAGCAATCACAAGCTATGATATTCATTTACATCGACTCAGTCAACATTTATCTCAGCTCACATAAAGTGGTAACGATTTTGCATTTTTGAATGCAGGCGACGACATTGATGTTTTGATTCGTCTTTATACTCCTCCTCCTCCTCCTCTGATTACTACTTTGACGACGACCACTGCTCAGACGACATCTACTGCAATTCAAGAATTAGCAAGGAACTCAAGTAGGTTGGGTTAATCTGACATGTCAGATGGGAAGCTGTGTGCTATTGTGCAGTATGAAAATGGGCGTCTGATGTGCGTTTTCTTTTGCTCTGCATTTTCTCTTTGTTTCAAATAAAATTGCCTATCTGACTATTGGAATATGCTAGTTTTTAGCAGTAACAAAGAAAAAGTTAAATATATGTTTTTCAGGTATTAATCTATCCTAAAATCAATAAAAAACTTTGTTTTACAACAGATGGCCAGATTCGTCTTGTGGGGAGCACTTCCTCTTCTGAAGGTCGTGTAGAAATCTTCTACAATGGACGATGGGGAACGGTCTGTGATGATGATTTGGATATAAACGATGCCAACGTCGTCTGTCGATCTCTTGGTTATCCAGGTGCTACCGAGGCAATATCAATGGCCGGCTTTGGTGAAGGCACTGGACCCATTGTCCTAGATGACGTCAGATGCACCGGAAGGGAATCCAGCATCATGGAATGCTCTCATTCTGGAATCGGACAACACAACTGTCAGCATAGCGAAGACGCTGGTGTTATATGTGAATCTCAGCAAGGTCTGTATTATTTATCTAATTCATCAAAAAAGTTTAGTTTATTGTTATTTTTGGACCATAAGGAAAGGGAGATAAAGAAATTCCAAGATTTCTTTTCCATGTATGTAAGATACCGCTCAAATTCTTTGCGGTGATTCTATAAATTCCATTATAAGGCATGTAGTGTTCCCCCCGAAATGTCTGTTTTCGGTATTATCAGCCAATGATAGCTTCTTGATTCCTGCCCCCTTTCCTGCTGCCCTGCTCCTCCTTTTGCTTCCTTATCTTCTTCTTCTTCTTCTTCTTCTTGTTTTTTTTTTATTTTTGCTTCTTCTCTTTGTCCTTCCACTTCTTTAACTGCATTGCTATTTTCCTGTCTTTTGCTATTTCTTCTTGTGCTTGTGCTATGTATTTTCCAACTTCCTCTTACGTGAATCCTTTGGGTTTTTTTCCTCCACCTCTTCTCACCCTCTTCTTTGTCTTACATTCCTGATTATTATTCTCCTTATGCTGAACAAGTGCTTGGACAAACCAATAGCTCTTTGAGGTTGCAAGTGGAAATGACCAAGACTTTTTTTTTCTACATCCGCTTTCATAATGATCAAATTCTGCCTCTGCAGAAAGGCATGGAATGACGAATAATATGTATATCCATTTCTCCCTCAGCTTGTCAAGATAAGGAGCTTGACTACTGTAGGACACTAGGTGTTCTTAATGCATGTTCCATGTGTGAAATGTTCGGATCAGTCGCTGCTTCAGTTTGCCAGCCATTTCTTTCATCCTGTCCGCGGACATGCAACAGATGTAACAGAGAATCTTCTGGCAAGTGATTTTTTTTAGAGTTCGACCAGACAATAATAATATTTGCTTGGCTCATTTCTGGTAGCTCAGTTGTCGTACTTGAAGGATCAAATTTGTATTATTTTCAGCCTTGTTACATTGTATTATTTGATCGCGTTTGTAATGTTCTTTTTATGTTCTTTGATTTGCCAAATAAAATTTAGTAATAAACATAATTCAATAATAATTTCTCAAGTTGAGTCTTTACAATAGATTGGTTGTCCTCGATAAGAAAAAAACGTTAACATTTGTCATGCTTCCTTAATATCTGGAATCCTAGATTAATAAATACAAATCGACATTCCGAATCCATGAAAATGTA
>CM057163.1:2337109-2346971 GCA_029962745.1 Echinometra lucunter | reverse complement strand
AAAAATTAATGTCAGAGGTATGCCAGATTTGGAAATGTTTAAGTGACATGTTTCAGGTACGAATACTGAATTATAGAAATTATGTGGAGTGGGATATATTCAAATATTTTCTGTAAACATACTGTGTCTATACTTGAATGCCATTGTCTTGGCCATTTAGAAATAACGGTTATGGTGTATTGGTGTTGGCGGGGTGAACATTCTGGTATGCGCGCATTGACCTCGTTTTCACCGCGGGGACGGGCATGTAAAAACGATGGTGGGAAAAAACTGGGTTGGTAACACGAGTAGCTGACCACACACATTCCACACGACATTCACCTTCATAAACTCCCCCCCCCCCCTACTCCAATCAAGCGTGGTATACGTGAACGAATGCTTCAATATTATTGTCCTTACAAGGAAGAATAGGAAGTAAGAGAAATTGAATCGTTAATTCGATCTATTTCTCGACCTTTTGTATTATTTCATCCGATACGCTGCGGAATTTACAACTTTTAAAAAGAATTATTAAATCAAGCGTGGTATACGTGAACGAATGCTTCAATATTATTGTCCTTACAAGGAAGAATAGGAAGTAAGAGAAATTGAATCGTTAATTCGATCCATTTCTCGACCTTTTGTATTATTTCATCCGATACGCTGCGGAATTCACAACTTTAAAGAGAATTTTTCAATTAGATAATTGTGTTAGCATATGCAAAACATTAAACGTGGATATCCCTTCTTAAGTTCATCTACCATTCTGTCATTCCACTTAAGATCTTAAATCATTTAGATATAATCCTGTAACTTAATTAATCTCACAAAGAAAATAATGAACATCATCCCATGCTACATTTCTTACCCAAAACGCGCGATTTACTTATCGCTTGCTGAAATTGTCATAAATATGTTTCACAGTGCAATCATGTCAAGCGGCCAAATTTTAAACACAGAGAGGGAACTGGGCATTCGTTTGCTGCTATTTGGAGTCAGCTAAACAAGTGCTCGGAAGATAAAAACACTGTTGGGCAATGCGCACATACCAGGATGTTCTCCTGGCCAAAACAAGATTGGTCTCATTAAGTGGTTGAATGGGGGAGCATTACTTTCACACAATGAGTAAGACAGGAAGGCCAGTCGAATGAATGAACATACACACTTTTACAGAGAGCAGTATTATTGTGATCACTCCATTTATACAGTAGGAATTCTTTTTTTAATATCTCGTGCTCTTCCTAATTTCAAATTCAATATTATTACCTGTTACACGTTCACTTCGGCATTTTCAGAGCTGACATTTTTATCTCTGACATTTTTACGTCTGACATATTTACCTCTGACATTTTTTCCCCTGACATTTTTACCTCTGACATTTTTACCTCTGATATTTTTACCTCTGACATTTTTACCTCTGACATTTTTACCTCTGACATTTTTTCCTCTGACATTTTTACCTCTGACATTTTTACCTCTGACATTTTTACACCGAACCATATAGTAGGCCTATTGAAATAATAGCAACAACAATAACATACATGATTAATAATAAGAATAATGATAGTGATAATGATAATAATGATGGTACAAATGGAATGGCTTGTTTTATGTTAATTTCATACATGTTTTATGTTTTAATATGTATATGTGTCTATATGTCTTTGTATGTTTTGATTATGTATGTATTTTAAATTATATTTGCATGAAAACAAAACCCTATGTAATCTCAAGATAGGAATAACCTGAGAATGGCCCTATTCAAACTTTGCCAGTTTAGCGTCATTTTGAAACCCTAACTTCCAGCTTCTGAGATCATACAAATACCAATATATGCTAGCTTGAAAAACAGAAGAGAACGACATACAATGCGCATGTAATAATCACTTAATTCGAATGACGCATTGTGTGTAAAGATATCCGTGCACACTTAGAACAAAAAAAGAGTACATTTTGCACTCTTAAAACGCAACATTGGCACAACTTTGCTCCAAGAAGCATTTTGCACCTTTAAAGGCGCATTGAGCTACATCTTGCACCCTTTCAGAGTTGTACCCATTAGGAAAGGTTCAAATTTGCACCCTTTTGAATGAAAAAAAAAAAAAAAATCTGTTCCAGATTGCATCCAAAATGTGCTGTCAGTGTTGTATTTAGGGTGCAAAATTGAATCTTTCATTTTTCTTTGCGTGTGCCCTTTCCCACAAGCCGGCACTGAAAGCTCGACTCACAAGAGGCGTCGTTCCGATTGTGTCACTACCTGCCCTAATTGAAATAGCAAAGAGACAACCGAATCTCTTACAGTTAACAGCAGAATTATTCATACCCCTGTGATTTTTTGTTGTTGATATTTTGCTCTTTTCTCACAGATGAATGGTGGTATTGCGAAACTTGGCCCCTAGCATAGTGATATCAATTCTCCCCTGTCAATTGACGATGATTCAATAATTACCTCATTTGCATAAGAATAGATGTGTAATAATAATCAGTTTATCGCGTTTGCAAAGTTATTCATACCGCAGACAAATATATTCAAAACAAAATATTCATTTTGATTTTGTGCTTCCAAACCATATTTTAAATTTTGACATTCATCGCTCCTCCGTCGCCATGGCAACTGTCACTTGTGGATCCAGGGTCTTTTCATTGCTGCACAGTTCTTCATCACTTTCCTCACATTCTTGGCAGGATGAAAGTGTGGGGATCAATTGAACTACCCTAAAACTACAATATTAATGTCAAGGAAACATTTATTGTTGAATTATTTGTACTATGAAGGAGTGAAAAGCCATTTTCTCGGTTGTTTTTCATGAATATCTGCCTTTTTGAATGTTTCTTTCTAAGGGTTTCCCATCATATTTTGGGTTCATTATTGATCTGATTGATTGTGGAATCCCCTCTGTTGATATTTGATTGATGTCAGGCTTTATTATGATTTTTGAGATCTAGGCTAAATGATATATTTCTAATTTAAATCATGTATCATATCTATGAAACTGTTCTCCGCTTTGTGATACGTCTTGTAAACTTTGGGGATCTGTTGCATTTTCATTGCTGGAGCTTATAATTCCCTGAACGGCTTTCTGGATCATTCTCTCCCTCAGATTAGATTTGATGAACATTTCTAGGTATTCCTAATGTCCTAAAAGAGGAGGAAAGGGCAAAATAGCTGTTTCCACAGTGTATATAAAACCAGTTACTGTAATGCTATATTACCAGCGTACAGTGCATTACCATATGCAAGGTAAAGAACCCTAAAGTTGTTTTCCAGAATGCATCGTACTTTCTTGCCTTGCATGAAAAAAATGTGCAAATGGTTGCTAACACTGAAAAAAAATGAATCAACGGCCAATCCTGTCATATCTTTCAAGAATAGACACAAAATATCAATTAAAACCCTCAAAGAGACATTAAGTGAGGCTTGTCTCCATGAACAACAGTACAGAATACGCTGTATCATCCCACCCAAGTACAAAACATACTGGGTAGCTTTAACAACAAGTGAATCCAGGACATTCACATAGCAGTTATAGGGTGGTAGACCCCATCCCCAAACTTCCATCCCATTTAGAATGTGAGGAAAATGGTGAAGATGATGAACGATGAAAAGACCCTGGATCCACTGTGAGAGTTGCCATGGCGACAGAGGATCGATGAATGTCACAGAGAAAACTTTCTTAAAAAGTTAGTGACAATTAAAGATATGGTTTGGAAACACAAAATCAAAATGAATACGTTGTTTTTTATATATTTGTCTGGGGTATGAATAAATTTGCAAAGGCCAAAAATTGAGTATTAGTGCATATATATTCTTATGCAATTGAGGTAATTTTTTTAATCATCGTCAACTGACAGGGGAAAATTGATATCATTGTGCTAGGGACCAAGTTTCGCAATATCACCATTCATCTGTGAGGAAAGAGCAACAGACTATAAAACAAATCACAGGGGTGTCAATAATTCTGCTGTTGACTGTATTTGCACGTTTCAGTTTGCACCGATATTTACGCCATATCATTCTGTCCTGACTTGCACAAGGTCAAGTCATCAGCTATTTAGACTCAGGGAGCAAGTAGGGGTCTGACTGCATGAGAGGCTGATGTGGTCTCAGATGTTTCCCTTTCGATTTTTATTCATACACAAATGCAAAATATTCTATAACTTTGAATTAGTAGTGAATGATTATGCACTAATGCACTGTATTGAAACTTTGAATCGGTAGACATGCACTGACTGCCATATCACAGGATTGGTACGCGTGCAGGTTATCACTCAATGGCTATAACATTTCACTGGAAGAAGGAAGTCTTGACTGAAAAAAAAACAAGTGGTCGATATGACAAACAAACCTAAGTAGACAATGAAACAAGTTAATTCTACTTGAATACTGTTTGTGCAATAGCATCTGAGAGAGATATATAACTATACGAAATTAGAAGAAAGTGTGTTATCAGTGTTTAATATCCTGGGGAAAAAATAGCTGCATCAAGTTTGTATTCAATGGCTCTTGCATCTTTTCCAAAAGGTCTTTAGTTCGATCCTTGCTCGGTGCTTACATCATTGTTTAAGGTGTTTTGCCCATATACGCCCATCTCCACTTATGTGTATTTAAATCAGTACCTCCAAATGTTTGGGTAATATATGTAGTAATAATTGCCTGTCCCACAGGGAGACTGTTGGTATACTGACATGACCGATGTAGTCACCCACGGTGTAGAAAGCTCAATTATTATCATCTTTCCCAGGGGAATAAAAATAACAACATCATGTTGGGCAGAACATTTTTGTAGGAACTCCCACCCCTCTTCCCTCCAGTACAAGTATAGAGATCGCAATATCGTTTTTCTGTCATGTTATTCATACTTGGGTTTGAGCCAGAAACTGCCTTCCTGGCGTATCTGCAGATCATTTGGTCCGCACATCACACTGTTAGCTCGGACATGTCGGATAGACAACATGGATATATCAACGCTACGAAGTGGAGAATTTATTGCATTAATATTACTTCTTACAGGATCAACATTTGGACAATACGCAGGTATGACTTCGTTCTTTCATTTGCTCTGTTGTATAAATGTTTTTGAGTAAGTTTCATCAATTTGAAGAAGAAATAAAAATGAAAAAAAAAAAGACTTGAGCTCGGTAAAATCGACCAGTGCTTCTTGGATGATAGCTGCAACCTCTCCACCTCTTCCTCCACTCGTTTGCTTTTTCTTCTTTGTTTTCCTTCTTTATTTTTTTTCCATTTTGTCCTTCTAATTTTCCTCCTTCTCTTTATGTATTTATTTGATTTTCAATAACAATTTCAATAATATTCATTCTCACCAAATTGCATGTGAAAATGCACAGGAAGAAATTACATTCCTTCATGTGTATTAGCTGCTGAACATGTCCAGAGAAGCTTGAGATAACGGATATCACCAATTTTACAATTATTTTCCTTTCATTTTCAGATTGTCAGGATAGGGAGCTTGACTTTTGTAGCCAATTGGCTAGTCAAGGTGCGTGTTTCTGTAAATTATTCGGACCTGAGATTGCTACCATCTGTCAGACATTTCTATCTACCTGCCCACGAGCATGCAGTCAGTGTAATCGACAATCTTCTGGTAAGTTAGTTCCAGTGTTGTAGTCAAGACCAGACCATCCGAGACCACGACCAAGACCAAAACCAGACACCCCGAGACAAGACCAAGAAAAATAGTTCCGAGACCAAGACCAAGACCAAGAAAAAAGAAACTGGTATCGAGACTGGTCTCGAGACCAAGACCGCTATCTCGAGACCTCCAACACTGGTTAGTTCCTTTTGAATTTCGAATTTAATTAGACAATATGTGTCTAAATTGTTTATTTGGAATTTAGTTTTCTTGGCAGAAATTATATAGTAAATCAGTTTTTCGGAAAGTAGAATTGTCAGATAAACAGAACAGCCTCTCGTCCTGAAATATTTGTCTGAGTTCATGTCATACATACTAGATGTGCTTTATTCGCCCACTAAAATGAAAATAATGGAAACAGACTGCTCCATGTTGCCGTACTTAGTTATCTGAGGGCTGAAAGGTAAAGGCTGTGTCAAAGACGGTTCAATGAAAATCTTCCAACCGAATTTCACACCCAGCCCACCTCTTCCATTTTATTTTAGCCTTCGCTGTATCAATGGTGTTTTTTTTTCGCATAGACTTGGCCGTACTGAGGAACCCAGTATAGAATTTAACTTTTGTGGCATAACAAAGGTCTGAATCATTTATAATTACATTGAGAAAAATAAGAAATTAAGAAAAATAAATTAGTGATAAATCAAATGAATAAATTAAACAAATTTTACAGCATTTTATAACAAAAATGAGTTCTATAAAATATTTATAATTCTGTATTATCAGTTATAACAAATGTGTGTACATATATATCAAATTTCAATCAGCATGTCAAGATAGGGAACTCTCCTACTGTGATACATTAAATGGACAAGGAGCATGTATGTGTGAGACATTTGGACCGTCCTTTGAGCTTATATGTCAACCATTTCTTTCGGCTTGTCAACGTTCATGTAATCGATGTAGTCAACATTCTGCCGGTAAGTCTGTCACCCTTTGACTGTTAGAAAAGTAGGCTACTTAAAGTGATTTCATATATTCAAAACAAAAATGAAGAAGTATGTTTAGATTATCCATGTGAAATCATTTTTTTTTAATTTCTTGTATTTGAATGATGGAACGACCCATTAACCCGTTCCGGACTGAGCCCGCATATATGCGGGCTGAACAAATCGGAGAGACGAGCCCACTTTCATACCTTCTATCTAACTCAATACTTCATGGATGAACATAAATCCTTGATGATTCGATTGATCAAAGATTTTACGAAGTGGTTTGCTTTGTTTTAATGTGAAAAGATAACGATTTGGGGTAGAAAACACAGTTTATAAAACACATTTCCAAGATCTGGGTGCCTAATGTGTCTGAAATATGTTAATCAACAGATGTAGCATTATCTATAATGATAAATTTGTTACCATAAGCACAGTACAAAAGGTGTCGAATACCCCAACTAGTCAGAGGGAGAAAGATGGCTATGTGTTATCATTCGTCATGCTTGTCTGTGACTGGTTATCTTTAAGGAGAAAGAAAAAAAAAACAAACAAACAAACAAAAGGGTCGAAAAGGGCACCAAACACATCCACAGTATTTGACAACAAAATTGAGTACCCCCCCCCCCCCCCCATGAATAAATTACTGATGTATACTGACTTTTATTTCAACCAATTTAAACAATCAAGTTATTGCAGTTATAATTATTACGTTGCTTTTATGGAATAGAGTACAATCCCGCACTAGCACTGATATGAAAGAAGCTGCATTGCATGTTTTAACTTATATAAAGCAGGTACTCACTTACGTTAGATATTTCTTTTGATGGAACTATTCTGGCATTTTTCTCAAGGAAAATATGTTTGTATGTGTATTTGTTTATCTACGGGAAGTGAATACATGTGTTAAAAACAAATATATTAGAAGAAGACTGAAGCTGGCTTTGGATCTTCAAATATCTTTCCAAATTTGTGATTAGGATGGAAATGTCCATGCTATATAATTTTTAAGCAAGTTGATTTCCTCTTCAAAAAGGAAAGGTCGAGTCACTTCATTCTTCATTCCTTGGCAATATACACACACACACATGTAAAAAAAACAACAACCACAGAAGAGGCCTATCGCAAAGTTTCCAAAAGGTCCCCTTTAATTTCAATTAAATAACGCCCCATCAAATAAACACAATATTTTCAAGCAATGTACGATCACACTGTTATTTGTTCATCATGTCTATGGGAATACCATGTATTTCGAGGATCTCGGGCGCTGAGTGCTATTCTGAGCGCCGTTTTATGTTCACAATATATATATATGTATATTATTTAATGGTTTGTATATTCCTCCCTTTGCCCCATATGGCAAATTCACTATCTCACTTTCTCTGGCCCGAGAATGCCCGAAGCAGGCTGAGGAATATTAATTATGGCAAAACCATACCTCAACTTCAAAAAAATAGATAAGCAAAATATTTCTGTTATTCTGAAATGAAATTTATACTTCTAAGCAATTCATTTCCGCCCTTAAGTATGATTTTTTTGGCTCCCTGGAATAACACAATATCACCTGAAGAAGTTGCAACATGCTCAAAATGCTGTAGCACGTACTCTATCAAGAGGCAGAAAGTTTGATCACATAACACCAACACTAATTGCGCTTCACAGGTTACCTGTAAAAAAAGAGGATTGAATACAAAATTACACTTTTTGACAATGAAAGCAATGCATGGATTAGCCCCTGTGTACATTTAAGACTTGCTTCCCTATAATCCCCTATAATCCTCGTGTGGCTTTACGATCAGCAGGTAAATATCTGCTTGAGGGACCTCAATACAGTGCTGGGTGATCACAATGAAATTTTTCGTTTTGTATTGCATTGTCTTTATAGATAGTATTATCATGATCATTATCATTATGTTCGTTTTTTATTATTGTCAAATTATTATTATTATTATTATTATTATTATCATTATTATTATTATTATAATAAAAAATAGTAATAATAATAATGATTATTATTATTATTATTATTATTATTATTATTATTATTATGGTTATTATTATGATTATCATTATAATTATTATATCGTCATCACTATTACTCTTGTTATCGTTCAATGCCTTTGTAAGGTCATGGAACCGTCATAAGTCATCTATTGACTAATTATCTTCCAACCACTACGACAACTCCTGCAACAAGCACGACAACAGAGACATCTATCATGACGAGGACCTCTAGTAAGTAAGAATCGGTTCATGAGTGTGCGTGTTGGTGGGTGTGAGTTCACACATTAAAACACATGCACACAGACCCACACCTTATGTTATTAGGTGAAAGTTTCTATAGTCATAGCTGTATAACCAAAGAGTAAGCAACGGTCTTTAATCATTTTCTTTTTTAAAACTTAGCAATTTATCTTGTAAATCAGATTAGGTGACATGATTTTTCTCTTGGCCCTTATTTTCTGATGGCAGCACAAAGTAAAGAAGAGAAACCATTCGTTCGTGGCACGCTTGACGTACGTTGTATTCGCTAGTTCGCAGATGTACCCTGGGGCCGATTTTTGGGGGGGTTTTTTTTGTTTCGTTTTTTGTTGTTGTTGTCAATTTGGACATGTTCAGAATTTTGGGCGTGTTACAATGTTCCCCTACTGATCAATTCGTACGCTATATATATACGTTAAACATTTGCTGTTTGAACATTTCGCCCGCTGGGTGTAAGTTTTTTTTTATTCTAACGAAAGATTTGTCTGGATTACTATATCAAAAGAACAACTTAATTTCTCCTTTAATACAGCTGGAAAGATTCGTCTCGTAGGTGGTACTTCGTCCTCTGAAGGACGTGTGGAAATACTCTACAACGGGCAATGGGGGACTGTTTGCGATGACTCATGGGGTATGAACGATGCCGACGTGGTCTGTCGATTTCTAGGTTTTCCTGGTGCTGCTGAAGTCGTTACGGCTGCTGGATTTGGAGAAGGTACTGGACCAATTGTTCTCGATGATGTCAGCTGCTATGGAAGAGAGACCAGTATTCTTGAATGCCCAAATGCTGGACTTGGAATACATAATTGCGTTCACCACGAAGACGCTGGCGTTCGCTGTGATATTAACCAAGGTCTGTAAATATATCTGTCCAAGGTTACTGATCCCGGTGTTGTCTCTCTATGCTCAATGGTGTAACCATGATTGTTCGGCAACCCAGAATTGGACCCCTATTTTGCGGAGTTTTAAGTAAATCAGCCATTTTTACCCCTATTATGCACAAAGCGGGTACAAATCGTCTTGTAAAGACACTCCTATTTT
>CM057163.1:2262109-2332109 GCA_029962745.1 Echinometra lucunter | reverse complement strand
TAAAGATCTCGCCAAGATGTAGTTACCAGCCCCACAGATCCGTCTACCAAATCTCGTATTTTGTGAGTTGTATAATTGTCAACATATCAGATAGACAGCAACACATCACAACATGGTGGCAGCGGTTACGGATAGAAAACTATGGAACTGAATTTAACTGTTCCTTCAACTGAGTGAGCAGATTTATATAGTTTGGCGCTGGTCACCCCGACCCAAGACTTCTACGGCACAGGTGAGAGAGCTGTGTGGTGATCAACATCGCACAATGAATACATCGTTCATGGACGCTATGCTGTTGTTGTATTCTTGTTCTCGAGACCGTGCTAGTGGAACGGCGAGTATAGTCTCTTGTGATAATCAGTATCACGCCAAATCACTTTTGAACGCTATGCTGTGATGAACGTGCAGCCATAACTCCAGTGTTTCTCCTTTTAATGAGAGGAATCTAGTTGAGATTGACTTGCCAGTCAAACGCTGATGCTGAATTTTCCGACCAGAAGTAGGCCTAGACCTAGATTTAGACTAGGGCCAGAATCAAATTGCCAAGTTGGTCTACATTCGTCAGCACTGGACCAGGTCAGATAAGTCTATAGTCGACACCGTCGGAAGCTCCGAGGACCGACATCCAAGGACCAGTGTTGATCAGAACTGTCATCAGTAAGGAATCAAGTCTTCAAGGCCAAGGATCAGAAGCACCCAACCCAAAGTTATTGAACTTGAACTTGAACTTGAAGTCTGACTTTAATGCATCTATTTCAGGAATCAATCAGTGATTCTGAGCAGCTGATACATTCATTGAACTTTGTGAACATTTGAATTCTGTGAACATTTCAACTTCATTGACACTTTCGTCTTGTTGCTACATAATTGATATCAATTGTCAGTGTTCATGTATTGTATCGAAAGACTAAACAATGCCATGTTTGTTGTAAACAGGACCGAGGTTACGGATAATTAAAGCTTAGTCCGTATTTCAGTCCAAATGTAAACAGGACCAAGTCCAGTAAATCTAAATAGACTCCACTTCTATTAATTAATAGTCCAGTAGCCTAGATCCAGCTAGTTGGTCCAGTGAAAGTTGGTCAATGTCATTCCATTGATATCAGTAATCTAGATAAGGTTTTGTTAGAGCAACTAACCTAGGCCCGAGCCAGGACCAAGTCTAAGCAGGTCCAAAGTGTTGCTAGTCCAAAGTGGATACCTTGTCTTCTTACAAAGTCCAAGACAAATCAAATAATTCTAGAATCTAATAGTTCAGAACTGACTACTATTTGCAAAGAGTGTTACAGCTTAGTCTTCAGTTAAGACCAGGACCAGGCAAAGAGGTCCAGAATATAGTAGAGGTATAGGACCAAAAGCTTAGTCTTCAGTTAAGACCAGGACCAGGCAAAGAGGTCCAGAATATAGTAGAGGTATAGGACCAAAAGGAAGTAGGTCCAAGGCGTATTGTGAGATTAATTGGTTCAGTCCAATTAGTAGCCCAAGACAAGACAAAGCAGATTTAAAAGTGTAGGCTACTAGATGTGTTACTCCAGGACCAGATGTACAGTAAGGCCCAGAGTGTAGTCCAGTACAGGTCCAAGTTCTTACATATTCATTATAGCCTACAGGGTTATATCCTTGCGTATATTTGCAACTTGGCTGATTGTGAAAATTGAAACAAGTGTGTTTAGTCCAGATTTGATTGTATCTTACATTCAAATATGTTGTATTATTGATGTACTTTATCTTTATGCACATTTATATGCATTCTCACTGGATGTAAGAATATTCACACATTACTACCAGCCAAATTTAATTTCACACTTCTACTACTGATATACTTTAGTCAGCAACTATCAAGCCTTGCAATCATGGCCCGATTTCCTGAAATGAATTGGGATGTCAGCAACGTAGCAGAAGAATTCAAGCTTTTCAAACAGAGAACTGAACTCTGTCTGCTAGATAATAACATTGAAGATCCTAAAAAGCAAGCAACAAAAATTAAGATTGCTCTTGGAAATGAAGGTCTTAAAAGAATTAATGCCTCAGGTCTCTCTTCAGCTGAACAAGATGAGCCAAATAAGCTTTGGGGCTTGTTTGAAGATCAGTTGAAAGTCAAGGTGAACTTCAGAATACATCGTCTTGAATTAATGAGGTACAAACAGAGGTCAGACGAGAGCATAGATGAATTTGTAAACAGATGCCGTACTAAGGCAAGGGAATGTGAGTTCAGTCCTGATGAGCTCTGTGAACGCCTTGTTGAGCTTGTCATAGCTTCCACTCCTATTGAAGCATATCAAAAAGACTTGTTGGACAAGCCAAAGGGCTTGAAAATAGAAGACTTGGTCGATGCAGGACGCAAGTATGAAGCCATTCTAGCTGGAAAGCAGTGTCTGCAGACATTACAGAATGACCAAGTTGATTCCATCCGGAAGGATTACAAGCAATGCGGAAATTGTGGACTACGCCACCCTCCAAAACGATGTCCAGCTTATAGAGATACGTGCCATGCTTGTGGTACACAAGGACATTGGTCAAAGATGTGTCGCAAAACAGCGGCCAAGGGTGCAAAGCCTCAGCAGGACAAGCCTGAACGTAGGAAGCGTCCACCCAAAGTTGGACGAGGTGATTCCCGGAATCATCAAGGAAAGCCTGGGAACCAGCGGTCAGTGCCCAAGAGCCAATCTGAAGACCGACAAGCAAAGTCTAAGTCCCAGCAGTCAAGGCATCCTTCGCCACGTAAGTGGTATAGAAGTCGAAGAGGAAGAAGAGCTGGAGGAGGAAAAAGAGTTTCATACAATAATTGTGATTAACTCGATAGACGATGTGCAGTCAGAAGCACTGGCTACTCTGAACATCAGATGTCCAGGTCTCAGAGAAGAGGACCATCTTCGAGCGAAGATAGACTCAGGATCCAGCGGCAATATCCTCCCACTGTGGAAATTGAAGGATTTGTATGGAAGCCAATGGAAAAGAGTCCTCTCTCCCACTCACGCACAGCTAGCAGCATACAATGAAACTCCTATACCTTGTCTGGGGAGAATAACCATTTCCTGTCAGTACAAAGACTCGTCATGGGAAAAACAGACTTGGTATGTTGCAGATGGGAATGGACCAGTGATCGTGGGACTTCCAACCAGCAAAAAACTGGGCATAATCACCATTAATGACATACATAGACATATAAGTGAGAAGGCTACCAGACCTACTATTCAGTCAGTGCACGACTTGCAACGTGCTTTCCCTGAGCAGTTTGACAGGATCGGAAGTTTCAAGGGGGAAGCTACACTTCACTTGAAGGATGATGCTACTCCATCAATTGATCCACCAAGGAAATGCAGTGTGCACGTGCAGCTGAAGCTCAAGCGGGAGTTAGACCAGATGGAGGAGAGTGGTGTCATCAGAAAAGTTGACCACCACACGGATTGGTGCAACTCAATCACCACTGCTCTGAAGAAAGATGGTTCACTCAGAATTTGTCTCGACCCTCGAAAGCTGAATCAAAGTCTGAAACGTTGTCCTCACAAGGTTCCAACGCTAGAGGAACTCAATCCTGCATTCTCGGAAGCCAAGTTCTTCTCAAAACTTGATGCAAAAGTAGGGTATTGGTCTGTGCATCTAGACGAAGCATCTCAAGAGCTCACCACATTCAGGTCACCTTTTGGAAGGTATTGTTTTCGTAGGCTGCCATTCGGCCTATCGGTGAGCCAAGACATCTTCCAGCAAAGGATGGACTCTATCATTGCACAGGTGCCAGGATGTGTCTGCATAGCTGATGATGTTGCGGTTTTTGGCCGGACAGAACAAGAACATGATGCTAATCTTTGGCGATTACTGGATGTTGCACAGAAGGAAGGTCTTGTATTCAACAGTGCCAAATGTGTGATAAAGACGCAAAGCATCAACTTCTTTGGATCAGTCTACACAAGTCAAGGCATACGCCCAGATCCAAGCAAGCTAGAAGACCTCAGAGAAATGCCTTCTCCACAAAACAAGGATGAACTCCAGAGAATCCTTGGAATGATGACTTACCTATCGCCCTACATCCCGAACTATGCAGAGAAATCAGCAATCCTACGGGAATTGCTAAAGAAAGACGTGCCATTCCTATGGCATGAAGACCATGAAGAAGTTTTTCAGTCCCTGAAGTCAGAAATCTCAAAGGGAGCTTGCCTACAGTACTACAAGCCAAATGCCCAAACAGTCTTGGAAGTAGATGCATCAAGCAAAGGATTGGGAGCCTGTCTCCTCCAAAATGGAAAGCCAATCGCCTTTGCATCCAAGAGCCTCTCAGAAGCACAGTCAAACTACTACAACATTGAAAGAGAGACACTAGCTCTTGTCTTCGGCATCACCAGGTTCCACACGTACTTGTTTGGCAGCAGCTTCACTGTTCACACAGATCATAAACCATTGGAAATCATTTGCCGCAAGCCCCTGAGGAGTGCCCCACCGAGGCTCCAGAGACTATTGGTTAAGATCCAGGGATACGGCTTCAATGTCGTGTACAAACCAGGCAGTCAGATGACTCTTCCAGACACACTAAGCAGACTGCCAAACCCAAAAAATAAGGAAGATGTCCCGATCGATCTACATATCGACGAAGTACTGTCGGTGCAGGACACTGATGATGATCTATCAAGATTCTCTAAGAACAAGCAGGCACAGCTGCAGAGAGAAACTGCAAGTGATGCAACTATGAACCTCCTGAGCCAGACTATTCAAGATGGTTGGCCAGATGAGATAAGTCAAGTGCCAAATAGCTTGAGAACTTTCTGGTCATACAGAGACGAACTTGGCATCATGAACGGAATCATCTTCAAGGGACGACAAGTAGTTGTACCCCTGTCACTCCAATCAGATATTTTGGAACAACTACACACTAGCCACATGGGTATCGAGAGAACCAGACGGCTTGCCAGAGACTCTGTATATTGGCCAGGTATCAACAAAGACATTGAGAAGGTTGTCAAATCCTGCCAAGCATGCCAAAAGCATCAAGATCAGCAGCACAGAGAGCCTCTTGAACCTCACCAAGTTCCTCCGACACCATGGACGAAACTTGCTGCAGACCTCTTTCACCTAGATGGAACAGATTTTCTCCTCATCACTGACTACCACTCAAAGTTTCCTGTAATCAGAAAGATGCACAGTACATCAAGCACGTCGGTAACCACAGTGATGAAGGAAGCATTCAGCATGTTTGTGATATAATGCCGTATGTGTTTTTTTTTAAGTCAGTGAAGAGCTTGTTTAGTATATGCCTATTGTGTAGATATGTTATGCAAGTATTCATAAACAAGTTGAATTGATTTGCATGAAAATTGATTACATGCACACAAGGGAAATAACTACACAAACGAAACAGAAATCACTTTACGAAATTTAATTTGATAAAGCTCACATGCTTTAGAAATAGGTAGCACAAAAATATGTGAAAGATGACCGAAAATTTTTATTGCAGAACTAAACAAGCATTACGATGTTACAAACATCAGTATCACAGTATTTATTACATGCATATTGATGTATTTGGGCAATGATTACTGCTAGGATTCAGGTTTAACCCACCATTTTTAAGACATACATACACTTTCATTATTTGTTTGTTTTTTTAAGCTGACAAATGTTATATCAAGAAGCAGCTTGAATATGCTGTTTAAAGATACTGTTGTCCAATTTGATGAAAAACTGTAACTTGTTTAGAAAGTTCATGATTTTTTTATAATGTGTACCAACGTTATGCATTAGTTATATGCATCTCAGTGATGCTAGAGTTTTCTGAAGTTACATTTTTTTTTATACTGTGAATATGTTTAAAGCTTGTTAAAAGGAGGGGGATGTTGTGATATAGAACTATATTGATACGCGCGCAAAGGTGTTAAGCAACGCGCGGTGAGGAGTCGCAATAAAGATCTCGCCAAGATGTAGTTGCCAGCCCCACAGATCCGTCTACCAAATCTCGTATTTTGTGAGTTGTATAATTGTCAACATATCAAATAGACAGCAACACATCACAACAAACGGCAGCTTACATGTAGGCCTTCTTTGCTTTTGAAAAGTATTTTTTTCATCATCGGGATCACTGGTTAAGATCACTGAAATTTTTTAAGTAAGTTCGATTCTATGCTCTTTTATTTAGATTTTGCAACCGATTAGGATAAAGTTCTTGACGTTGAGGAAAGCCTTATGACGTAAAATGAACGATGCGTTTAAACAAAAGAAACGTACCATAAAACATGTGTTAAAATGGCAATATTAGGAAATTGACATAAATAATCTTGGTATTTTTCTCTCAGACAGAAGATGCTTTAAAAATGATATATAGAAAACATTATATAACTTTCAAAGGCAAAGTATGTCCCCTGTACTGAAAAAAAAAAATGAAAATTCCCCTTTCCGCTTTTCAGGACACCCGGTACATCTCTCTTGCCAAGAAAAAGGTCTGACGCAAGTTATCACTGTCAGTTTTTACTTTGGCATAATAACTATTACGAGGTAGCTTTAAAGAGGGCTTTCATGGGGAATTCGACACCGTGGGTGCTTACCCAGTAACAGGTGTTGTCCATCACTATGAGTTTTCTGACCAATAGCCCTTATGTAATGCTCAGTATATTCCACCCTTTGCCCCATATGGCAAAGTCATTATCTCACTTTCCCTGGCCCAAGAATGCCTGAAGCACGCCGAAGAATGTTTATGGTGGGACATGTTGTTTTGCTGTGCTCCAGAAATGTAGCTCTATTACAGGTATTACCATTCACTCCCACAAAAACCCACGACAGAGCCTTTTTAACTTCTAAGCAAATTCTACTCTTATCGATACGGCCCAATGAGGTAATACACAATGCTAATGATTTTTTTTTTAAATTCAAGAATGCTTGATTTCCTCAAACAGTTGAGCATTTTTAATTGAAAGAGCTATTTGAAAAAATGACATTGTTTAATTCAATCGTTGGGTATTATTTTCATTCAAAATACATATTATACAAAATAAATTTTCTACTGCTTCTTTTTCTTCTTGAACATATGAAAGAGAAACATAGTATAGGATATATTTTGTAAGAATATACGAAAAATGATGTGACTTGGAATTTAGGGATATGAACAAATCAAGTTTAAAAAACAAAGGCAAAATCGTAGCCTAAGAGCAGCTTTTCTGATTTTTATTATTTTTTTCCGGGGGGGGGGGGGTATATTATTGCGATCGATTTTCGTTAATTGTGAATGGCTCAGCATCGCACTTGCATCTCATTTTTACTTGTTTATTTACTTCTTAGATGTATAGTTTACTCCTGTTTTTCTTTCGTTTTTCCCTCTTTATTACAGAGTGTGACCAAAGAAAATTTGTATACTCACTTGAGATTTTTAACGAATAAAATTTCAATTGAATTGAATTATTGAACTCGGGCGGATGACTGAAGCCTGCGTTGGATTTCAACGTGCCCTCTTCCCTGTTTTGTTTCTTAGAAACATTAGAAACATGTAGCATTTCAGTGGGAAACGCTCAGTCCCTTAGATAGGACGTTATATGGAGGTCTCATGTAGAGGAGAGTCACCACCTTTGCACGATGAGAGCTTCTGCACTACTCGAAGCAAAATAAAGGGAGCATAGGCGTAGTAGTCAACCTGTACGTCCCACATTTTGCAATTACTGTAGACCTGAGCTTATCAAGTTCACATTCCCCTTCCTAGACGCACATAGTATACTACAACTAATTTACCACTATTTTTTCTCCAGGATGTCGAGATATGAAGCTTGACTACTGCAGCACATTAGCTACTCAAAATGCATGCATGTTGTGTGGAGTTTTCCAATCCACCGCTGCTTCAGTTTGTCAACCATTTCTTGCATCCTGCCAACGAACTTGTAATCAATGTGACATCCAGTCTTCTGGTAAGTCTTTTTTACTTTGGTTTATCAATTTATTATTTTCTTTTTCAAATTCGGAAGTCATTAAGACATTCATGACATTGGAAGGAACTACCAAATGCATCCCCAACTCTGTCCGTTAATCATATTATTGTCTGATGAATCCATTCAGCAATCTTTTTTTTTCAATAAGTTTTTATTTTCTTTATTTAAGTTGACTTTCAGCGTTGAGTGCATTTTCTAAATTCATAAAAAACAAGAGTCGGTTCTTTATACTCAGACAAACAGCTAAGTTATTAGATAAGGAGGCACAAAGTGTGAAATTTTCACAAATAGTTTGGAATTCCCGCAGGTAACATAAATTATCGTGTTTTTCTTTTTACTGTCATAGATCTCTGGATATAAGTGAAACGCAGAATGATGACAAATGACCTTTCTCACAATGCGACAAAACAAAATTACTAAATTTTTTTTCCGATTAACCTATTTCTGGAGGAGAAGGAAGGGGGGGGGGGGGGTAGAAAGGCGTTGTGCTGTTTTTGGATAGCCATAACCAAGGAAATAATATTACTTTTTTATTAAGAAATTCGGTAATTCATTTCCCATTGCAATTTGTGTCCCTTAGCCTGTGAAGATACGGAGCTTGACTACTGCCGCAGATTAGCCAGTCAAGGTGCATGTAGATGTGAGGCATTCGGACCAGCCGTTGATTCTATTTGTCAACCCTTTCTCTCAACCTGCCCACGGTCATGCAATCGATGTGAGAAAGACATTCATGGGACAAGTAAGCTGCCTCCTCTGTCTTTCTCTCTGTCTCTGTCTCTCTCTTTAATGTGAATATTGATTTCCCTTTTAGCTTTATAGAGTTTCTCTAAGTTTATTAAATCGGCATGGAATGTAGAAATAATACTGATCCTACTACTACTACTACTACTACTACTACTACTCCTACTAATGATAATGACAATGATATTGATAATAGTAACACTTAAAAAGTGATGATGATAATAATAATAAAAAAATAGATTAATAATAACGATTAATGATTGTAATAATTGTAATAATTGCAGTAATGATAATGGAAATAACAATAATAATAATAATAATAATAATAATAATAATAATTATTATTATTATTATTATTATTATTATTATTATCATTATTATTGTTATAATCATCAATACTATTATGTTAAATACTCTTGTTATTATAATTCTGATAAAGACAATAACGGTATTTGTTTCTATTAAAGTGACATGTCTAATTAAAACCTGATCGAAGCGTTTAAGGGAAGAAAAAAAAAAGAAATAAAATGAGACAATAGGGTATTAAACATCAAACGAATATAAGGCAGTTACATGAAATTTAATTAAAATCGATACCTTTTAAGAGTTATTTGAACAGTTCGACAGAAGAAATCAAGCTTAACTCACGAGGCAACCCATTCCACATAACTGGACCAACTCACAATCTAATGCTATGTTGTTTTGTACCCTACCACCTACACCGTTAGCATCATATACTACGAAGGTTATCCTTAAAAGTATATATGTTTTTACATTTTGCGAGCCCAAAACTTCCAATCTTTATAAAGTTGAAGCTTGAGTGTACTTATATGTTTACAAAGATTTGTTTTTCATAATATTCATACCTGGAAGTTGATACTAATGACGCTGAAAGAACCGGTGGGAAATCTTTTGCATCTAGAACAGTATCATCAATTGTCTCAAATAATACCAACTGGCTGAATTTCTCAGTCATAATTTTGGGACTACTCGGTATGTTTGGTTTTAATTTGAAAACGTATATGCAAACCCCGCATGCCCGATGTCTCATTTTAATTAGAACAGATTGGCCGCACAACTTTGTTGTACCATCCAAGTAGCACGTTTAGAACTCGTTTACAGCCAGAGTGAACTGCCGCCCCTGTATTAGATTTGAAATAGCGCCATCCCAGCCCTGACTTCCTGATTCTGTCCCTATTTTTTTCTCCCAGCATGCACCTTTTTGATCAACACGAGCTTTATTTTAGACACACACATCTGTAGAAATGTATTCAGACTTAGGCAGTTCACTAGAAACCAAGAAGGATGTAATTTTTCTAAGACAGTCTCTGGTTGTGAGTACTTGAGCTGGCAAGTGGGAGCTGTTGTAAATACAACATTTCAGAGTTACATAAGAGCCAGTTCACTGTGGCTTTAAAAGATATATAGCAAAGGGGGCAACGCCTTTTAGAGTTCGCTGTGCAGCTTGAAAAAAAACAACCATTTGGGAAATTGCACCATTAAACTGAAACAGAGTCAAACATATTTTCAACTTTTGTACACCACAAGGAGTGTCATCACAATGCACTTCCATTCATTTTAAAAAGGATATTCACACGTCATTCACATTAATTCTACCTTGACCCAAACAAAAACAGATAACTTTAAACTTTGATTTCATGCAGATGTCAGACTGATGAATGGGTTTACTTTAAGCGAAGGTAATGTGGAAGTGTCCCGCTCAGGGAGATGGGTTCCTATCTGTGACGATGGCTGGGATATTATTGATGGACATATCGCCTGTCAGAGTCTTGGATACCACCACGCTCTCGGGATAACAACACAGACTGAATTCTTTCGTAGCTCCTCTCCAATCCAACTTACTAATATGCGGTGCAATGGGAATGAATCGAACTTACTGGAATGCCCAAGCGAAGATGCCAGAGGACATCCTTGTGGGGCACGTAACCAGGCTGGGGTACGATGCTTAAGTAAGTCGAACTAGCTTGAGTAAGTCAAAGAAACGAAAAATTGCTGAGGACTCTAGCCATACCTTATATCAGAATGATGAATGGAAAAGCAAAACAAAAACAACAAAGAACAAAATAAGAATAACGAAAGAAAACAAAATGAAGCCAAAATGAGAGGCTACATGTCCCGCCTGTTCTATTTTGTAGGTCTACGGGTAATCACTGATTGTGGCCAGTCTCTCTGCAAGACATGCCTATTATATTACCTGTGAAACATAATACAAGCATAATTAGGTCGCATTTATACAATTTGATGGTGCAAAGTTCGTTTATGTATTTTTGTTTCAATAGTGGTTGCATCTGGAATCTTGGTCTACCAAACTGCACTAGGTATGCCTTAGTACTTTGATGCTTGGCCTTGAACCTAACTGAAGGTGCATTGGCGCATACCTTTTCTAATGCATAGGGCTAAGGCCTCGATGCCCTGGCCTCGACATTGAGGATTCAACGCCTTATTAACATCCAAAATATTCGATGAAAGTTTAAGGCATGATAAGTTCGTTTCATTTTTCCAGCAGTTTTATATTAGATTCATTGCGTTGTTTTTCTAAACTCTAATAAAGAGATAAACTTGCATCACTTGAACTTGAGGATCAGATTCATTACACTGCAGTGCTATTAATGCCAGATATAATATCCGAGTTCTGAATCTTCAGCAAATTTTTCCATTACAGGCAATACTTCATACAACAATAAATCAGGGAATACACAGGTCTTTTGATTCCACTGTTCCACCGGAAGTCAAGCAAGGTGTATCTATACATGCATAGTCTATACCATTACTGTATTTGTGACAGTATCAATACAATTGTGATTCATCTGCAGAAATTATTTCGTATACCTCATTCTCTCTCCTTTTTGCTAATCAGGTTGTGAAGATGTACATGACAACTGTGATTACTGGGTCAGCAATGGCGCTTGTGAATCAGACCCGGCAGAAATTCTTATTCTCTGCCCGAAGGCCTGTGACACATGCTCTCAGCGAAAGTCATCCGGTGAGGAGAAAAAAAAAAATGACCTGATTAAATTTGGTTATGCTTTTCGAGTCAGTTTCTTTAGTCAGTTTGTATCGTGTCAATTTGTCTACTGACTGTTTACACTGATGTTTCCCCTTAATTTAGCACTTGAAATCTAAACATGAAGCACTGAACTTACGTCGCTTTATCAATCAATCATTTATAAATTTTCGCTTATAGACCCTGACAATGTATCTGAATTATCATACAACAAATATGCATACTATACTGTAAGAAATGGCCATCTAAAAAAGAAAACTTTTGCTCCTAAACTCCGAAAAATGTATCATAACTACAAAGCGACTGATACATACTGTAGTACAGGGCCTCCTCAAGGGGAGGGAGGAGGGGTTGGGCTGTATCAACTGTCAAACATAATATATATATTTTCCCCCCGAATTTACGAAAATTGCTTCAGTTTCGACCATAGTCTACGACATAAATTGCCTTCAAGAACTGAATTAAACGTTGAAAAGGCGTATATCAGCGTGCTACTAATAAGACATGCTCGGAAGCTTAAACCGTGGTTTTGAATGAACCATTTTTGTCTCTTTACTAAATAGACGAAAATAGACGGGTCAGTTATATCAGTTAAAGGAACGATAAGTCTTATTAGTAACATGCAGTGCTATCTTATTAGTGATCCTCATGCCACGCATTAAAAAAAAAAAAAAAAAAAAAAAGATCGAGAATGAGAATACAAATCCACCGTTCCGCTTTTTCTTGGAAACCCGGTTTACACACACACACACACACACACACACGTATATATATAAAGTAAAGAAAAGGAGTTCACAACATCATACAGGATACACGCAAAACGAGCAGGATTTTTATTCTCTACAGGTAAAATGAGCCGTTGACATTTCAACATGAAGATATATACAAGTTCATGTATGACAGAATCAGTTTCATACAATTTAAAAGAGATAAGATTAATTAGACTGTCATGTGTTTTATGACAGGATTAGTCCATAGTTTAAGGAGGAAGTCTTTTGTGTTTAGTCCCCTGAGATTGTTGATCTGTAGAACTTAACACAACACGATGAGGTGTTCTGAGATTTTTAATGATGTCAAGTAACAATGTTGTTTCCTGTCATCGTGGGAATGGTAAACCATGACAGCCCATATCATCACTGAGCCGCTTCCGCATCGAGTCGTCTTGTGGATACAGTCATCGTGAATGTTTCCCTCAACCATTCGACGAATTCGGTGATTCCCATCCTGTCGGTCATGGATGAACCAGCTCTTTTCCGTGAAGACCACATTTGCCCGGGATGAAGCCTTCTGTGCTCCCAAGCCCAAAGAAGAATAGTTTCTCTGAGGCGAACAGACAGGCGTGGACATTTGGTCGACCGTCGTGCTCGATAACCATGTTAGAGCAATCTGCTAGAGTTGATCGGGAAACCGGGATCCACTGATATCTCCTACACAAGAGACAAAGACGACTCGTCGGCAACTTCCGGTTTCTTCGGCTGAGATTCAATAGTTGGCGGTCATCTCTTCTTGTTGTCAATCTGGGACGTCCTGAAGATTTCCATGACCGCATATATCCCGCCTCACCTTGACGTTTCAGGATCTTAGGGACTGCACTCCTTGAAGACCTTAGGACTTCTGCGATGCCAGTCTGCTTGTGGCCCTCCTTCCGCAGCGCTACCACTCTG
The DNA here is from genome assembly GCA_029962745.1 of Echinometra lucunter. Taxonomy (NCBI): domain Eukaryota; kingdom Metazoa; phylum Echinodermata; class Echinoidea; order Camarodonta; family Echinometridae; genus Echinometra; species Echinometra lucunter. Next base: position 2,318,781 of record CM057163.1, on the reverse strand, counting down.
TAGCATGTTGCTTTAGCGGTCGGACCAGTCACAGTCCAAGGAACGTCTCTACCGATTATTATTGCAAACAGAAGGAACTCGAAAAAAATGCAATCTTCTTATACGCAGTGCTAAATTAGGGAAAGGGCCCGAATATCATAAGCATAGGTTTTTATTGTCAATATTTTCTACAACAAAAGAAATGACGACGTAATACAATTCTTTTCATGTTATGATGTCACCTGTGTAATAGAGTAACATTATGTAATCGCTCAAATATCATTTTGTTTGTGCCTGGACTTTCAAATAACCTCGAAAACTATATATCCTTATTTAAAAGCATTTTGTTACACTTTTATGACCAATATATATATATATATATATATATATATATACACTGTAAAAAAAAAAAGAAATGGGAAAAAATAAACCAGTTCAAGATAGTTATGTATCCAACCAATTTTGGGCAATATTTTTACCCAACGCGGGAAACATACTGCCCAGTTAGGGTAAAAATAAGCATTAATTACTTTAAAATGTGTAAGATTTCAATCAAATTGGATAAATGCCGAAAGAAATGCCCAAAGTTGGTTGGATACATAACTACCCTCAAGATACATGTTTACCCAATATTTTTACAATATATATATATATATATATATATATACTAGCAGCTATGAAAATGCCCACCTGACAGTTTGTATAATAAATGAGCTGCTTCTAACATTTAATTCAGCGGTTACTTAATATTTAAGGCTCATCTTGATCTGTATCACATGCTTCCTTCACGTTTTAGTCTATTAACAACCAGAGTTGTCTTTCGGTGGACATTAGAGTCAACGTGGTCAATCCCGGTTGTAACAATTCCTATGCCTGTCATAGATGTTCGGTGAAATTGATGTCAACCCAGAGTTTTCTTTGTGGAAATTTAGTCAACTTGGAGTCATAGTGTTCGTCGACCCAGGGTTGACGGCAAAACAAAATCGTTGGTTTCAATCCTAAAAATTTTACTTTGTTATCAACTCATAGTTGTCTTTGTGATCTTGTAGTTGACTCGAAGTCAGTCATTAATGAATAGTTTTCGTCAACCAAGGGTCGACTGAAGTATCAATTCTTTCGTGTCAATTATCGACATTTTACTTTGTTATCAACCCAGAATTGCCTGGCGAACACATACGGGATAGCTTACAATTCTCATTGCCTAGATAACAAGATTCATTTCACTTGCTTATGCACGCTAGCTATGATTTTGGCATCTGGTATGCCAAAAGGCATATGCTATGCATTTGACCAAATGAGTATTTGTCGTTGTCGTGACGGCCGACACTGCTCCGGATCAGATATACCTGAACGGTGCAGCTAACCTATATATAATTAACAGAAAGGAAAATAAACACTTTTTCAAGTTCAGTTTTTAAATAAGACCTTGATAAACATTGATATATAAAATTTAAGAGAATTTAATAGTTTTTTGATCTGGTAGGTGAATATAAAGAGGAAATTTATGCAGGAGTGAACATATCAGTTTTTCTTTTCAAAAGTAAATGTTAAAAATTGCCAAATTGGACAGTTTGCCATTCATTTTTAAATGCCCTTGCACTTAACAATTTTTAAAGAAGACCTTGATAAAAATTGATATATAAAATTAAAGAGAGTTTAATAGACTTTTGATCTGGTAGGTGAATATAAAGAGGAAATTTATGTAGGAGTGAATATATCTGCTTTTCTTTTCAAAGGTAAATAGTAAAAATTGCCAAATTGGACAGTTTGCTATTCATTTGTAAATGCCCTTGCACTTTACAATTGGTGTAAAATATCAAACTTACACCATGTAATGGCATAATAATGAGCCTTCGCTCTCTAGATCTCTTTTAAGAAAGCTTTATGCATGAGTGAGCACAATCATTCAACTGTTCTAAATTGCCAAAGTAAAAATTCTAAAAATGCAACCAATTGTGTTGGTTTACTCAGTCAAGGGACTTGAAATTCAACATCATATTGCACTAGAAATTACAAACAAAGCGCAATTAAATCTTGCATGGTTTGTTGTCCTTGAAAGGAAGATCAATCTTCACATCTAAAAATGGACCAAAGAACATCCGAAGTGGTATAGCATCTCGGGGAGATTAAAGGATAATGCATTTTGCGGTACGCTATGAAAATTGCACTGCACTTCATTCCACAGGCTACGCCGATATACTGTCATTACATTTGACTCATAGCAACACAAGTTCATGAATTCATGAATTAATAACAAAAATCACATGCGTGTCATTCAGTCGCTCATGTGGCTACTCTTGATAAGCTTCTTCTCTGTTTCTATTATTTTCGTTTCCTTTTCTTTCTTTCAGGAGTGGGAGGGGGTAAAGGGGTGGGGTGGGAAGAGGGGTGGGGAGGGAAGAGAGTAGGGGTTCACTTAATATGTATAATTTCAGGCAAGTCTCTCAAGGAAAACGAAGATATTGCGAGAACTCTTCAAAAACAGATTTTCAAAAAATTAAGGAAGAAAAACTGCGATGAAAGAATAGGAAAGATAGAAATGGATCAAGAAAACGAACATGCATAAACAAACCGAAAAAAATTAACCAAAATTAACGATACATCAAAACTTACAGAATAGAAGCAATGCCAGAAACAGAGTATGGGCCTAGCAAGAGAGATAACAGGACACGCATTAACAGATGAAAAGAATAAAAACGAACTCGTCGCATGATCTGCCTGAAAACATTCTTCATTCTTCTACGTCCGTGTTTCGACTATCTTATCCCCTAACTTTATATATATATATATATATATATATATATATATATATATATCGCGCTGCTCCACACACCTGGGTGGTTATGCCTACACTTCACAGGTGTTCTAATAACTATAATTCCTCCCTAGGGTTCTTTCCGAGCAAGAAGATTCATAGATATTAAGTAGACACTGAATAAGACGTTTGAAGGAGCTCAGTTGTTATGTTTTAAAGACTGCATTTTATGAATCTAATCCATAGCAAAGTTATGCAAAAAAAAAAACAACAACAAACAAACAAACAAACAAACAAACAAACAAGAAACAGTGAGGCTACAGCTTATACAATGTTTCCCTATCAACATTACTGGCACTAGACACTTTGACACTCATCACAACCCTCGCATTTTTTTTTTCTTTTATATTCTTTTGCGTCTCGGAATAGAATTTTTTTCTATATATACGGCGCTTTATAAATGCCCATTATTATTATTTGTAAGTAGTAGTATGTCTGTGTAAGTGTGTACAATAATGCTAATATACATGCACATACGTAAAATGTGCAGGTTCCCTAGACGACCCAGACTTTGGTCTCCCCTTATATGGTTATTTTCATTGTTGCGTATACGTACATATACAGCTACAGGGTACATTAGCTGGACCGACAAGAATAGGGTTAGAGTTAGGGTTAGGATAAGGTGGATACGGAGTACATGTGGTGGAAATCACAACAAAAAAACAAGGATGTCCACAAGCAAAGGATGTCCACCTAATGTTACACATAATGTAAACTTATTTCATTATTATTTTTTTTATTATAGATATGGACCTTTCTACGCTGGATGCTTGCGTAACGGGTGTTTGCTTTACGGATTTCCGAAATGGTATGATAATAATTCAAAGTTCTGCAAGATTGATAATGTGCATCTGATTCGGTATTCGGGTTTTGTTTGCACATATTGTGTCTATGCATTTTAATACATAATCAATGATATTGAATTCAAATCGATTCATATCACACCAGGCGTTTAATCTATCATTATTATAATCTGATTTCAATATCTTTTTTCATACAATTACCACCACTGCCCACTCCATATGTGACCTGTCGATCAAAACCACCAATAAGTCGCCAAAATTTATTTTTCTGTTTTATAACTCGTCTGAAAAAAGAGATTATTTGCTTTCCAATATATGTATATATATCTGGGGAACTTTGATTCATGCTACGCTATTATTCTCTCAATTGTCTCACATTATTTATTTCCACGAGAGTTGCCAAAGCTGTTGTATATGTTACCTGGTCACAAATGTTAATTATTCCAACATATAGTAGCATATAGTACTAAAGCATTCGCTCGGATCCAGCTGAGTTGTGCGGCAAGTCATTGTTCGAAACTCATCTGCCACCGACAAAGGAATTAATTAGTGAGGGTTGAAGATTTGTCAATCTGTCAGTTAAGCGAATTTGGAGTCGCCGAAAACACTGGCCCGTCTCCGTGGTCTAGTGGTTAAGGCATTGGCGTTCATAGCCAAAGGCCCGGGTTCGATCCCCGGCGGAGACATTTTTTCAACCTTTGCAAAAAATTTCAAAATGGTAGGACAACTCTGGGGAACTTTGATTCATGCTACGCTATTATTCTCTCAATTGTCTCTCTCTCTCTCTCTCACACACACACACACACACATATATATATATAAACTGGCCAGCAAAAGAAAGTACCCACTTCTTTCAAAGGCTGCACACAAAAATTCACCCCATAGAAATAAACAACTTTGTACACAGGTATGGTGCAATATCCATTAGTAATCACATACCCAACAGGAAGTGATTATCTTTATTACAAAGAAATAAAATGACATGTACAGCATCTTGGTCACTGATTCAAAAGTCACAAAATGTAACAGAATGAGCCGTCCAGGTTTTACACAAAAGTCAATGTCAAAGGATGAAATAAACCAGACACAAACAACAATGTTCAATAATGTGTATGTCCTCCTCCTGCCTGGACACATTCCAGGCATCTCTGACGCATGCTTTGGACAAGTTGTCTGGCGTAGTCCTGGGGAAGTTCTGTCCATTCCTCCTGCAGAGCTTGGATCAATGTTTGCCGATTGGTAGGAGGCTGTTCTTGGCAGACGGGTGAGATCAAGGGAACAGCCTCCTACCAATATGGATATGGATACCAATATGGATATTGCACCATACCTGTGTACAAAGTTGTTTATTTCTATGGGGTGAATTTTTGTGTGCAGCCTTTGAAAGAAGTGGGTACTTTCTTTTGCTGGCCAGTTTATATTACCATCCCTCCAGCAGTCATTTCCCAAATGTATGATTATTAGTGATGGCCCTTTCCTGAATTTCACTAGATTCGTTAATTTAATTTATTTCTTCTAGACGTAAGATGCATACCCGCTGTTGAAATGTGCGCATCAATGGATTGGATCGGAGGTGAGATTTACCAATATTACATTGCAGGGGCGGAGTCAAAGGGACAGGGACACCCGCCCCTATTATTTTTCAAGTGACCCCCCCCCCAAAAAAAGGAATGATACATAGCCATATTTGTTCACTTAAAAGTTATTAAGAACAGAAAGATGCGTACCGCCTATCAAAATACCCTGCGCCACCCCTGTTGCAGAAACAAGATAATCATTTAGCAGTATTAGAAATTGTCTACCTATACCCTTTTCAATAAACGGTTTTATCAAATCGATTCAGGGTAACATTAAATTGACTGAATATACCTGATTCCGTTCACAGAATTGCTCTGTATTCCAGCGCCCAGAAGCCAGAGACATTCATTTCTTAAATGCATGTAAGTCCATTTATTTTTTTTTTTCAGTGATACTGGCGCTTGTGCGAAAAAGGGTTGTACCTACTCTCGTTACTAGTTAATCTATACACTCCCAAAACAGTGGTAACATATTTTACCAGTGTTTTTAGAGTGTACGTATACGTATATATATATATATATATATATTTATATGTATATACATGCAGCAATGGAAATGCACACCTGCAAAACCAGCTGAGGTCTAGACACCTCAAGTCGACAACGTGATTTAGAAAATTTTTAAGCAAAATAGAGCTTGTACAATACGTTAGCGAACCAACGTTAGTTTGTTCTGTCAGGTTATCTTGTCGAAAACGCAGATGGCGCAATATCATTTTCCTATTAAGTAAGCGTCATTGCGCAATTTCTGGACGGGTATAAATAAGCGCGTTTTGCGGTGAACTCGTCATTGTTGACGATGGCTTCAATATTCGGTACACGAATCGAACGCCAAAAAACCGAACGAACAACAAGAACAACGAACTCGTCATTTCGACGCTGGCTCTCATCGAGGTCAGATGGCGATATTTCTGCTGCTCCTCTCCAACTAAGCCAAGATTTAGGAAAGGATTGGAATTTGGGAAATACAGATCCCGCTTATAGATATTCCTTCTTTTTCACTGCTCTAGCAATCCAGATAATAGGTGGCGACGTTGATTGTTTTAACCTGTATCATGTTCTGCTGAATCGTGTGTGCAAACTATTGAAATTGGCATACACTAAAACAAGTAATTGTTTCCAAATTGTGCAGGTGTCTCAATTCACTGCTACAATATACGCCCACCCATAGAGAACATACAGCTCAAATAGAAATCACCGATTATCCTATATTCGACTACACACAGTACCTCTCCACCCTCCATCCCCGTATATTTTGAGAAAACGGAATACGTCTTGGCCTCTACACTAAAAACATATAGTAGGCCGGGATGCAAAGCCCCAAAAGTCGACTTCTTGTGACCACCATCAGGCAACTACCTTATATTCTCAGATGTTACGTAGAAATATTATAAAAGTCTTGTCACAAACTCGTCAAGCGTGAAATTTGCGCATTTTAAAGTAATTTGAAAAAAACCCGAGGAAATATTTATTTTCTCAGCTTGATTGTAAGCCAACCAGCTTGCGCGTTTCATCGCCATTCGGAAGGGTGAATCATCTCTCGACCAATCGTATCCCTTGTTGTATTTCACTGTCACTGCACAAGATGGATGCGTTTACGTCGCTGTCATGTCGTCGGAAGCTGATGATTCTGAGGGGAAAGCTTCTTCTGAACTGTTTAATGCATACGATCGAAACCATGGAAGAGTTATTACCTTTTCAAAGAAAAGTTTTTATATATTTTTAGAGTGTTCCACACTGTGGAAGAGTCAGAGAATCGTCCGGAAAGTGTCATCGCAGGCAAAGCAGACGGCTTCAATTCGACGATGCATGCATGCAACATTGCAACAATGCAAGGTAGGCTAACGTACATGTAGTGTTAATGTTAACAGTTAGGTCTAGATCTACTGTGTTATTGTTAATTGTTATATTTATTTTTTAAGGATGATAATGCAAATATTTCAGTTGATTCATGCTTTATTGTAATCATGTTTGTTCTTAGTAGAAGTGAAATTCATTGCATTTAACTGCAATTTAGATCATGTCTAAAAGTCAAGTGTACCAATGAATTCACAGTCACACGGTACTAATTTCATCTGAAATTCAGGGCTGCGTTTCACGAAACCGTCATAAGTCTAACTTCTTGGACATCCCATTGAAATGCGTGTTGTAGAATTAACACGCGTTTCTATGGGATGTTTATGAACTTAGACTTATGATGGATTCGTGAAACGCAGCCCTGAAGAATTGCATATCTTGACTCTGACTCAAGTCAAACTTAAGTTTGAGTTTGAACTTTGAGTAAAAATTACTAAAATCCAGTGATAGCATGATCATTATCAGTTGTGGCTCTGCATTTGGAATAAAGCCTTAAAGGCAAACCCGGAGAATAGGGACTGGCCAGCGCATGCTGTATTCATTTATGTGCAAGTACATGTAAATGTAACGTTAGCCCAGCGGCAGCAGCAGCTTGGACACATACGATCTACACGAGATTGAGCGGTGAAACATTTATGAGTTTGACAACATTTCTGGCTAAAATCAAAATAATTTTCTTCAATTGATCAAAAATCTGAAAGCCGAGTTGAGGACAATGTAATATATCAGAACAATGGCTGATTGAAACATATTTGAAAGTCATTTTGAACTAGATAATAGACTTGACACATTCCTTAGCTTGAGTTTCGGCTGTCTCTGCAGATCTCTGCATTGCATAAAGGGCACGCATACGCTGGCCGGCCCCTATTCTCCGGGTTTGCCTGAATAGCGTTAGGTCCATGCATGTGCATGGGGTACTATAGAATCTCATAGTCACTGGGTTAAGTTGAAAATTGTTTCACTACTTTGTTCCTATTAAACTGAAATTTACATGATATAAAGACTACTGCATGGAGCACAGCTGTTGATACTGCAGATGCAACTTTAAATGGTCCTCTGCCATTTTTTTCAAGTTTAACAGTGATAAAAAATGGCAAAAACATTTTTTCTGTGCTTTTTTTCTTCAACAATACAGAGTATCAGTTAAATGATGTTCATTTGAAATGATCTAGTTTTCTCTTTATATTTCAGTATTTGAGGGAAAGCTTTGTACTTTTTTTCACCTTCACCGAAGCTGATGAAGACCTGACAGTGAGGTGGAGGCAACACAAAAGCATGTGTCATGGTCAGATGCCAGCAGCAGTTCATGTCCAGGCAGGCCTGATGTCCTCCCCACTGAGGGCATCATTTGTAAGAGCAAAAAACATGTGAAAGGAAGATATTCTCACAAGAGAAAGGTAGAGAGGCTGGTCCAGTGTGAAAATCTATCAAGGGGGCACTTGTGAAAGCTGCAGAAATATGCAGTGATGAGCATTTCATCCTTAAAATTGGGGAAATATCTTGTAGCTCTGGAGGTACGTTATCATAAGTCTTGTGAATGCCAATTCACTCGTTTCATATTCATGTTTCTAAATCACTTGCGATAGAGGCAGCAAGAATAGTGTGTCACTTTTCCAAAGACTTGTAGATTTTTAGAGAATTTATATAGATGTATATCAACTTAACAAAGAATGAGAAGACTATTCCACTTTTTTCATGTATCAAAATCACTTACAATGTACTGCAAGAATAGTATATCAGTTGGTACTTAGATCTTGACACCAATTCTCGCTTTTTATTTGTGTTTCAAACTCACTTTTGATGTAGGCAGCAAGAATAGTTCTTCATTTTTTGAGCGACTTGTAGAAATAGTAGAGAATTCTTATAGCTGTCCTATCAGAAGACTATTTCACTTGTTTTATATTCATGCAGCAAAGTCACAATGTACTGCAAAAATATTTTAACTTTCTTGTGACTTGTGTAGATATGCTTGTGCATTCAGTGTAGGTCAAGTGTCTATGTGAACTTCAATTCAAAGTGTATTAAAGTTAAGTAAGAGATAATCTAGTTTTATTTGATCAGTATAAGTAAGGTGTCTATGTGAACTTCATTTCAAAGTGTAAATGTATATAATAAGTTAAGAGATAATGCTGTTTTTATTTGATCGTATTTATCATTTTATCAACATATATAGTGAATATTCATTATTCACAAAATTATTAGACGTAAATAATCATATTTGATTGATACACATCTGTCAAAACCCAATTTGAGAGAGATTATTCACTCCTACTTCTATCTAAGTTCTTGTATAGTTCTTTCGATAAGTTGCTGTCTTATTTTCAAGTACCTGTAGCTTTGCAACAACGTGAGAGGAATGTTTTTGTCTTGCAAGAAATGTCTCAATATTGTGATAATTTTTGCAGTTTAAATAAATGTACATTTATGTTAGAATTTATTTGAGTCCTTTAGAAAGTTCTGTAAATGCTCAAGAACTTTGTATGTATTGCGTACTTAATATATAACATGTACAGGTGTATCTTTTGTTTATATACATTTGTAGGTTGTGTTGGTCCTTTATTTGGTAATGAGTGATACGGTTGATAACATGATTGGCACATGTATAATCCATAACTTGATTGTTACACTGAATACTCAATTGATGTGCCTAAGAATAAGAAAAGAAATGTTCATGACTGTACTGTATCTCATAAAATGCTGTTAATGAAGAAAAGGTGAGAGTGTCAAACAAAAACTACATGCATTTCATATGTGTCACATGTGCAAGTTAAATGTATGATAACAATGATATATTATAGAATTTGAATATGATGATGTTTTCATACTTGCGTCTATTTTTCGTTATTCATTCATTTCTGTGATGTGTAGAGATGTTGTGGTGGTGTTGAAGGCAAGAAAGGAAAATTGAGAAAGAGATAGTGCAAGACAGAGAGAAAGATATAGAGAGATATACATTGCAGAGAGAGAGTGTGTATAGACTGAATACATAGGGAATAACTCAAAGAGCGAGAGTCAAGGAGGAGGGGGGGGGGGGTAATTGGATGGAAGAAAAATAGGGATGAATGATTCTTTGGAAAGAGGATCAGAGAGCCAAGGGAATGGGAATAAAATGATGAGCATAAACATTTATAAACAAAGCAGTTATGAAAGAATAAAGATAATTATTCTGATATATTAATCAAAATAACTTCACTAACAATAATCAAGGTCTATATCATTATCGCTTTCATGATTATTATTTATATCTTCAGTTTTATTTGAATACCAGTAGTATTGCATCAAATTATTTTTATTATTATTATTACCATAATTATTCTTATTCTTATTGATATTATTATTTTATTATTATTATTAATTTTATTATTCTTATTATTATTATTATCAGTATTACTATTATTATTTATCTATTATTATTTATAGTATTATTATCATTATTATCATTATTATCATTATTATTATTGATGATTATTATTATTGATGATGATAATGTTAATAATAATAATAATATTATTATTATTATTATTATTATTATTATTATTATTGTTAACATTATCATCATCATCATCGTCATCAGTATTAGCATCATCATAATTGTTCCTTCCTTACGTAAGGAAAACATTTGCATACCCCCCCCCCTAAAAAAAAAAAAAAAAACACCCTCGAACAGGATGTAAAGCTGAGTTCATACTTTATTCCTTATTCTGCACATCTTATTCACCTCAAAACAAAAAAGAACAGTAGAAATCCATACACATTGTAAGTATTTTCTTTATTTGGACTCAAGAGGGCGACAAACAAAATTATAATTAATTAAAACTACAATAACTAATTAATGTGCAACTTTCACGCTTGACGAGTTTGTGTAGTAATTAATCATATTTTTCCCCACCATTGTGCAAAAAATCAGGTAGTTGCCGCTCGGTGGTCACAAAAACCACAAACTAAAGCACTTTCTTATGTATGCATCCCGGCCTATAGGGAAAACCGCTCGCTTCCAGGATGGCTAATTCTACAGCAGATGAAGGTGTTAGATGCAAGGGACAGGCCAGCCCTCCAGCTTCCAGAACCCGATCTAAGACGGAGGGCCGTCACAATACTGTATGCGTGCGGGCGCGGACAATTACTTCGTGGCAACCTCAAGTCGACATGCATACCTGAAAAACCATCTGAGGTCGGGACACTTGAGGTAGAGACACCCCAAGTCGACATCGGGACTTAGAAAATTTTCGAGCAAAATAGAGTCCGTGCTGTACGTAGGGGTGCTTGATATACCGGCCTGCATGTTATTGAACTTTATTGGGGAAAAAATGATTTGTTTAACCTCTCTAGCTGCCGCTCGCATTATATCACACCTCTTTATTATCATTAGGTGGTCTGTCATATTATGACGGATCACCTCTTAATTTCGCTGAAATTTTCTTTATACTTTTTATTAGGTGGTCTGTCATATTATGACAGATCACCTCTTAATTTCGCTGAAATTTTCTTTATTGTTTTTATTCTTTTTATTTGTTATACCCACTTTTTTGTGTAGTCGCAATTTCAGAACTGGCTCAGTCATTTTTTTTTTTTTTTTGTCAAATTTTCATGACTTATCAGTCCTTACGTGATCTCGGGTTTTTAGTCATTTTTTTAGTTCATCAGGTCATCGTGACTTATCCAGGCGCCATTTTGTAAAAATCATGTCTTGATCATATATTCATAACGGAATGTCATTTCTTATTCATATTTGGAATGATGAATATTCTTATCAATCTGAACGATTCCATCTTTTTTAGACGCGCGTCAGTACGCGCGCAAAAATTAAAAATACTCAAACTCATTGATCAAACCAAAATCCATTTCAGGCCGTTTTAAGCATTTCAAAAATTTCCGCGTGTAACCGCCCCCGCGCGCGTATTGTGCGTGCGCAACTCGTAAATACTTGATTTGCAATTCTGAGACATTTCTTGACTATTTCCATCAATTTATAATCGATTTCAACCGTCGAAGTTTGAAATCTGTGCGCGCGTCTATAGGGCAAATAACTTAAAAACATGCAAAAACATACCCCTTTTAAATCCGTTATAGCTCGTTAAAAACCATGGGGACCCCCCATTTTTTTTTTACGTTTTCTGAAAGCCTATGAGTTGAAGATTGGAATTCATGAAAAAAAATTGGGGGGTCGAACAGTCGGAACGTCGCCATATTGTCATGTGAACTCAAAATTTCAGATTTTTCAATTATGACGTCATATTTTTTAACCTTTAATCAAGACTATTTCGCTTATTGTTGGTCGATTTTCGCCAGGATTTTAGTATGTTGTAGCTGAGGCAATGCTATTATACATTTATTATCTTTATTTTTCCTTTTTGAGAACGGCATCATTGTCTAATTTTACGATAAACGGGGGCATGTCAATTTTTAACGTTTTGCGTGTGTTGTCTGTGAGACATGACCCTTTCTCAATTCTTGATTGTACATTCCCGTCTTATTCGATCGACAGCTTCGACATTTCTGCTCGACTCTCGCTCAGCTATGAGTATGCTGTAGCTGAGAAAATTCTCTATCGTGAGTGTGTCATTTATTTTTTAATCAGATGTCAGGAACATATCGGAATTTTAACTGCAAGATATGATTTAGGAATCCCATTTTCCATCTACGTGTTATGTCCATGGACTATATTCTGGTCCATCGGTAAAGCACTTGTTTTGCATTTTTTGCCCTTTTATATTACCATCTTCATCGACAACGTTTACACATACAATTACAAACAATGCGATAACTGCGTTATTTTGCCTGTCATGTCAATTGCAATGCAGTGTACATTAGTTTATGTACAACTCTATTGCAAATATGAATCATGAACGTGTATTGAACTTTTTGGATTAACTTTGCATAATACTACAAATAAAATCGTCCTGGGTCTGTGATGCTAGTCTCCTTTTCAGACCTGAATATTTTTCGAGTTCATCAGGTCATCGAACATTAGATAAACTGGTGATTAGAGGGTAAATAGATTACCCAACACAAACATTTTCAGAACGTTCTTAAAACATATTTATTACGTCCGCTACATCTTCGTCTGTAATAATTGTTGCATAACATTTTTATTAGGTCCGCTTCGTCTTCGACTTTAATAATAGTTTACCCAGCACAAACATTTTCAGAACGTTCTCAAAAAAAATTTATTACGTCCACTACATCTTCGTCTGTAATAATTGTTGCATAACATTTTTATTAGGTCCGATTCGTCTTCGACTTTAATAAACGTTCACAAAAGGTTTTTATTAGGTCTGCTACGTATTCGCCTTTAACAAACGCTCACGAAACATTTTTATTAGGTCCGCTAGGTCTTCGTCTTGAATAAACATCCATACAATAATTTTAGGACGTTCACAATATGTTTCCAATACGTTTTTATTAGGCCCGGTATGTCTTCGTCTTTAATAAAAGAAAAAAAAATGTTTTTCAGAACGTTCACAAAACGTTTAAAGAATGTTCACAAAACGTTTAAAGAATGTTCACAAAACGTTTTTTTTAGGTCCGTTACATCTTTGTTCTCAAAACATTTTCAGAACGTTGAAAAAACGTTGACAAAATGTTTTTATTAGGTTCACTGCGTTTTCGTCTTTAATGAATGTTCACGAAACGATTTCAGAACGTTCACACAACGTTTGTATTAGGTCTGCTACGTCTTTGTCTTAAATAGTGTGAATGAAAAGTTTTCAGAACGTTCAAAAAACGATTATAAAACGTTTATAAAACGTTTTTATTAGTTCCACTTCAGCTTCGTTTTTAATACACGTTCACAAAATGTTTTCAGCAAATTCACAAAACGTTTTCATAACGTTCAAAAACTTTTTTTATTACGTCCGCTACATTTTAGTCTTTAGTAAACGTTCGTAAAACGTTTTTATTACGTCCGGTACGTCTTCGTCTTTCATAAACGTTCACAAAACGTTTTCAGATCGTTCACAAAATTTTTATCAGGGCTGTTTCCTCTCTGTAAATTTTCTCTCAATAGGGACTTTCATTGGGAATGACTATAATCCTCTTGATGACCATGATATCGAGATAGCAAGGTTGTTGACTGTGATACAAACCCTGATGATGAAAATGATGAATAAAAGGCCAACTGTGATATACCTCTCATAATCATAGATATCGTATACTTATCAGAAAAGACGACAGACCACGTAATTCGTCTGATCAAATGACGAAATAAATCTCGTTATTATCATTTTAAATGGTTAACATTAACATTAATTATGTTTCAATCCTCAACATTTTTTTCAAAAGTTTGTACAGTGAATAACAGGAAGAGGGTTGGTAAATAAATCCGAGAATGGGTGTCGACTGGAATTGTCTCGACCTCAAGTGTCCCGTCCTCAGGTGGTTTTTCAGACGTGCATTTCCATTGCTGCGTATAAATATATACATATATATATACATATATATGTGTATACACACACACACACACACACACACACACAAACACACTTGGTGAATGCTATCCTTATAAAGTTAAGAGTGCTCGATGTCCGTGATGAGGCAGAGCATAGAATAAAGTACAGATGAACCACACGTTAACTCTGTAAGTTGATCTTATATATACATATTTCTGTGTGCGTGTGTGTGCGTTGTTTATAAATTTTCATCATTTCTTGAAGAAGGGCTATGACCAATAATCTGAAAAATTCTCGGTATTACGGAATTCGTTCATTTAATGTCTAACAATTTTCTCACAAAGTCATTATAACATCCGCCTCCTCTTCTTCTTTTCCTTTTACTTCTTCGTTTCCTTCTACTTCTTCGTCTTCTTCTTCATCCTTTATCTAAAGCTTGGGGAAGGGATTGTTTAATGTAAGTTAATCGAAACAAACATTGGAGAATGAAGAACTGTGTTAGAAAATAATTTGTCTTTGTCATATTCGGAATGCCCAATCAAGTAATATCCCATTGCCACTGTAAATGCGATCATTTCAAAGGTTTCTCAAAGTACTTCTCATCCTGTCATTCTGAAATGTAATTACACATGTTTTGACTTTTTGTATGTTATCGTAGTCCTCTCGCAAATGTTTGTTTTGTTGATTTTCTTTCTTTTTGTCCTTAAATATTTTGTTTTTAAAATTTGTTTGTGCATTATGATGTATAATATTGACCCATTACAAGAATGACAGTGTGGAAATACTTCGTATTCCTGTCAATTTCACAACAGTTATGTGGGTTATTAGGTTGTCCATTATTATCCATTTTTTTTCTCCTTCTTCTTTAAAAGAGAGTGTTGTCTTCATTTCACGCTCTGTTTGTCCTGTTTTGTTGTTGTCTATTTAATGCAATGGCAACGAACAAAGCAAAATAATTTTTGAGGCAGTAACCTTTGTGCATTTGATATGAGTTTAGTTTTGTTATATTTTTCTCATTTTTAATAGACACCTATCTGCTTCTTTTTTGTATCTAAGGAGTTTTACTGAACGAGGAAGAACTGACATGACGGGAGAAGACATTGTCGACACATTGGCCAATAAAATTAGGATTCTAAAGCATGGGAGATATGTCACAGTAGATCAAAACTTCAAAGAGATATTTGACAAACTTCGACAATTTGCTCCTTTCGTTGACCAAAGTGACCTGCTGGGGTACAACGAAGACCAGATACGTGGAAGGCAGGGTTCCGTCACTTTAATGTATGAGAAGATCTGAGTTATATAATAGGATTCGAATTTTAATGACGTTACTACGTAAATAAAACAAATGTAGATATAAATAATTCTGGTAAAGTAGTCGGTTTTCCGCTCATGACGTGGAAAAACCTAGCTTCATAGCTGCATCTATCATGTCCATAGGGGTACATTAGGGAAAACATTCAAAAACATAAAATATAGATTGAAGAAACATGTTAAAAGTAAAACGAAGTGGGAATAATAGAGAAATGTTGGACAAGCGTAATATCAAAACTCTTCAACACAAAATAATCGATGACTTGGAACAATATCATTTTACTACAAATTATTTTTCTTCTGGCTTTTATCGGCCGCCTGTCGTTGATACTGCTTTTTTAATTCATTTGTACCCGTAAGTCTTAGACTAAAGTAGATGATCAGAGTTGAATTCGGTTGAATGATTGTTGATTAAGCATTCGGAATTTTGTTTATTCTCATTTTTTCTTGCTAGAGTTTATTTTATTTTTTTTGTATTTATTTCTTCCTACTCGTGGGCTGGATGGCCCTCTTCAGCCACAGACTGTTCTTCTGAGGGGTCCAGTGGACACGTTTAAAAAATACAAACATACAATGTACAAGCAAATACAAATAAAAAAGAAAACATAAATCAATCCTATACAATGTAAGGTACGAATACAATTTTAAAAAATTATACAAAAAAAAAAGTGGGATTGGGATGGTGGGGGGGGGGGGGAGCAGGTGTTGAGCTAATGTGGTCCTAAGCTTTATCTTGAAGGTAGTAAGAGAAGTTTCAGGAGGGATGTACGATATCAACTTGTTCCATAGCTTTCCGCCTTGAAACAACAAACGTCTTATGCCATATTCAGTTTTGGGGCAGTTCAAAGCCAGTTAGTTGGTCATTTCCAGACCGTGTTTTGTATATAGAACTCCATCAATTGTCATATTTAATGTTTTAGTTATATCATTCCACTTATTCAGCCTTTGTTTACTGCCAATTACCATTGCTTCTGACTTTCTTATGTTAAGAGCTAGTTTGTTCTGCTTCAACCATTCAGAAATAATGGCTAAATCTTCATTCAGCTTATCATAGATATTCAGTGGGTTTGTGTCTATATAAAAAAGGCAAGTGTCATCAGCATAGAGTGCAAAATGACTATTTCTTATTTTATTGGGAAGATCATTTGAATATATTGAAAACAGAATTGGGCCTAACAATGAACCTTGTGGGATAACGCAAAGGACGTTCCTAATACCAGAGGTTATACCATTTACTTGAGTATACTGTTGTCAATCAACACATAAATAGTTCTCGAACCACTTAATAGCTTTTCATCAAAACCGTGTAAATCTAGTTTATTCAGTAATATAGAATGATCTACACTATCGAAAGCTTTCTTGAGGTCAGTCATTACAACAACAATTCGGTTTCCCTGACCAATTGCTGACATTCATTGTCAGTTACATTAAGCAGTGCTCCTTGAGTACTTTGGTCTAAAACCTGATTGACAGGGTGAAAGTAAGTTGTATTTCTCCAAATATTTGTAAACCTGGTCATATACCATCATTTCCCTTATCTTAGCCAATACAGAAAGAACCGAGATCGGTCTTTAGTTGTTCAAAATATTTTTGTCCCCACCTTTAAAAATGGGTGTTACCCTGGCAGGTTTCCACTGGCTTGAATTTTACCAAGAGTTACTGATTGAGAAATGCAAATTACCATTTCTCTTAATGGTGAAGGATACCGTTTGTTATATCGTTAAGACTATGCTAAGGTCTACATATTCAGTATGGTCTAACGACTCATATTCCGGAGAAAAATCGAAAAAATAAACATGAATAAAAGATCTACTTAACACTCAGTCGAGGCACTGCCTCAAAATCTATACCGCTAATTAAACTTAAAAAGAAATCCCATTAATTTAAGTCACTAAAGGGTTTCCCATGCCTCTGTATTTTTCATTTGAAATATTTGCCACAGGTTTTATAATTTTTACAGTATTACAAGTGCAATATGAATTTCTATAGGGAGTCGAAGAAATTTAAAGACGCACCGAAAACGCCTTATTTTGAAAAAAACGCCATTTTTGTTTACTGTCAGTCGACACTAGTTGCAAATGAGCTATTTCTGCTAATCAGCATTCTTAGCAAAATAAACTCCTAACCTATAGTCCTATCTAGAACGACATATCGGTCGAAACAAAAATCATTCGAACTTAATCAGAGTACAGAAAAATCCATTGGTTTTTATCTTCAGGTTTCTCTGGGATGAAGGAATAACAGATATTGAGGATGGTGCTTTCAAAGGTTCGAGGAATCTGCGAGGCCTGTAGGTATCCAGGCATCCTTACTCATACAGGACCATATAAAATGGTCTGACAGTATGATCAACATTTTAGCTATCTCTTTAATTCCAATTTTGCTGTTTTGTATAAACATAAGCAAGTGCATTAATGTTTTTTTTTTTCCTCCTCTGTCTAAATGGTTTTGATTTTGATTCATTTATTTTCATGGTCATGGTCATCATGCACTATGGTCATATAAGTTCATACATAGAAAACGGGATCCCTCTCAATAGCAGTTTGAATTGACGTCATTTTTTACATTCTGACGGTATTTTTTTAACTATTCATTACAATTCGTACTGATAAAGCATTCCATGTTGTAAAGAGTTTTTTCATTTGTAATCCTGACAGTATGATTGGTGAAAATCCACTGCGGGAAATAAGACGAGGGGCATTCGAAGGACTAGATGATCTGATTTATTTGTAAGTGTTTCAGTAGTCCCTGCTACGATGTGCGCTTTGCCAGGAAATGATTATATTCGTGTCAACGAGGGATCGTGTATGGGGATGCAGAGTTGTATGTGAATAAATGGAGGTTTCGTTGAACGGAAATTGCTACGCCAGCATAAAAAAGGAATTTTTTTTGAAAAATTTATTTCAGTATTATTCTTATTTTGGTTCAAAACTCTACTATTCACAATCATTAACTATATCAGTAATTCTGGTCAACTGGACTTACTTGTGGTTTCGAGTTACAACGTTTCACATCCTCTCCGGGACGCTTCATCAAGCTGACTTGTCTTTGGCGGTAATTAGTTATTGACCCGTGACAGGGTCTGGGAATATCGGAAAGCGCCGAGGAATCTTCCGAACTGCCGAATTGTAGGCTCCGGCTAGGTTGTGTCGCAGGCCCCCTCCTCGGTTAAAGCGGCCAGCATATGGGAAATCATGAGGAAAACGAATTTGCAAAAGCCTTGTTTACTTGTACAATATAATCCGTCCGTTATGCGAGCCCGTCGGACTAATGCTATAAAGTTCTGACAGAACGAAGCTTACCGAACTCAACCTAGTCATACACTTCGGGTTCTCACATTTATCAACAACTCTGAGTGTTTAGATTCTTAACGGGTCTCATCGTGTTCACTCGAAGAAACGTCTTGTATGATGCTCCAACCTTTCAAAATACAAAATATAGTTTACTTCTGGTTTGTTAGTCTAGCCATTAAACTCCATTACCTATCCCCGACACGTCGTCTCCGCGGATTACGTAGGACCCCTAAGGCTCTAGCTGTTTATTAGCTTTTTCATTGCGCGAAATTTGAAACACGTACGCCAATAAATCACAGTTGTTTAGAATGGATTATCCACTTTCTTGAAACTCGAGTGGCCGACTGCATTCCCCCTTTCTCATCCGAGATCACCCTACCTTTCCCCATGATTTCTCAGTTTCTATCCCCTTTAAGAGATGGCTTCTCCCTTTTTACGTAGATAGACTCTTTGACTCCCCTCTCAAACCACCGTGCCTCTCGACCTAAGATGACAACGTCCTTGTCAAAAGTGTGGTTACTACTGTTCAGATGGGAGTATACCGCAGAATCACCACATCCAGACGAGCTTGCTCGTCTGTGCTGGTACATACGTTTAGCTTAACTCTGCTTTGTCTCTCCTATGTACAGCTCTTCACACTCATCATCCTTGCATTGAATGGCATAGACAACGTTATTTTGTTGGTCTTTCGGAGTCTTATCCTTAGGATGGACTAACTTCTGTCTCAATTTGTTGGTAGGCTTGAAAGAGACAGGAATATGATGTTTGCTGAAGATTCTACGGATTTTCTCTGAAAGTCCAGAAACATAGGGAACCGTCACGTTGTACCGCCGCTTTTTCGTCGGTGTCTTGCTACTGGTAGGGTTGTCCTTGGGTCTTGTACCTCGAAAACACAAGTAAGTCCAGTTGACCAGATTTATTGATATAGTTAATGATCTACTTTACCTGGATGATTGAGAATATTCACAAACATCTCTACTGTTCACAGGTTTCCCTTTTGTTGTTGTTGTTGTCATTGTTTGCCTTTTGACAAACCAATGACGGAAAACTGAATAGTTTCCAAACTGAGATTTTGATATGAATGTTGCGCTGAAATAGCTGTTTCCAGTAATCGCAAAAGCTTGCACACTTTCAGTGCTCCATTCAAAGAGCGTTAAAATTTTACCTATTTTATCATGTACAGACATCTTGGGCACAACCTACTGTCTAGTATGGAAGTGGGTAGTTTCTCGGATTTAAGGAAGCTGTTGATTTTGTAAGTATGTGCAGATGGGTATCTGTGGGTGCGCCTTGCTTGCGAGTTTTCGGATTTGGGAGAAAACGTAGTTCCATTTCTGATTCCACTTTCTAGCTTGTAATAATTTCAGAATACACATTAAAACACATGAAATGTCTCTCATTTTTTGGCAACTCTAAGCGATTTATATTTGTTTAAAATAATCATTTGCAAAGTGAGTGCTGACGGTGTAACAGAAGATATTGAATTTAATTTGTGGTAACATGAGACAGTAAATATGTTAGAAAGATTTCATTATAATGACATGCAAGTTTAAACTCGAATATTAAAAAGTTTCCCCGAAGCACAATCTTGCCTTGTCACGGAGGAAATAAGGTGTGCTATTTTGTTATTAAAGAGAATCTCCAATACACATACTTACCCATTTGCGAATTTCAATGCTTTAAATCCTCAGGGATTTTAAAATCAACTACCTGACGGAATTGGAGCCTGGAATATTTTCCGGTTTGAGAAACTTGACCCAATTGTAAGTATGGAGTCAAGGGAATTTTCACGGTTGTTTTGTTTGTTTTGTTAAAGGCATGTAAACAGAGAATTCGTATGGGCATTAAGAACATTTGCCAAACAAAAATAACAAGATATATTTATCACTGAAATGTTAAGGGGTCAAAGGTGTTCCATAAAAAAAATCGAGGTATTACATTTTCAAAATTGTTGTCTTGTTTTTTTTTGTTTTTTTTTTCCTTTTGCTAAGGTTAACATTAGAAATTTATATTCATTTCCACTATATGCAATATTATGTAAACCTATTAAATGTTCCACAGAACTATCTCAGGAAATGAGATTCAAAGGATTAGAAATGGGACTTTCGATGAACTGGAAAATTTGCTTTTTCTGTAAGTATATGATTTACATTTTGTTATCTTGAAAAGTTAATACTGGAAAATATCATTGAACTCAAACCATTAATATGTATACATTAGGAAATGTTTTTCAGAACAATTGGTATGCAACCAATGCAAAATAAGTCACAGTCATGATAGTAGAGAACGTGCAGTTGAACTGTATAGGTCACCATGGCGTCGGATGTCCCCACCCTCTCCTCCACCTGACGGCAAGGTCTAGCCCAGATAAGGCAGTGATTACAGGTTAAAGATAAAAATGTCGCGTCCATTGTGACATTATCTTATTTGATTTTAAGGCCTACTGGTAAAAACGCAGAAAACAAGTAAACACAACAAAAAAGTAACTCCCCCCTAATTCAAAACGGCATAACTTTTTAACGAAAAAGTTGTGAGAAAAATGATTTGGCAGGAGTGTTCCTACACTTCTTGACTAACTTCTGCGTGAAAATGAGATTGATCCGTCAAGTCATGCATGAGTGAGTAGACACTAAATGCAAAAATGTCACTTTTCAAAAGTCACAAGAGTCATTTTGGGAGGTCTGTGAAACAAGCTTTTTCTGGGGTTTGTTTAAGTTCTGTTGATGTTTATCATGGTTTTGTCATGGTTGAGTGAGCACATATTTAACAATGAAGCAAGAAATGCTAAAAATATACTGTTAAATGCTGGAAAACGACTACCGGTATTTTCACATATGTGCTGACCTATGTATACATGTTGGTCGATGCCAATTTTCTTCCATAAACTGAATAGGTTTTGTTGATTTACGAGGGCTGAACGTCACCTTTAAAAAAAAAAATGTGTTCGCCTAACTGTAATAAGCATGACAAGTGTCAGGGATAGGCGGGACGGTGTCAAACAATGGAAGAAAGTTCGTCAAAGTTTTGTTTCACATACCTCCCAAAATGGCTCTTGTGACTTTTGAAAAGCGGCATGTTTGCCTTTAATGTCTGCTCACTCATGCATAACTAGACGGATTAATCTTATTTTCACACAGAAGTTAGTCAATAAGTGTAAGAACACTTCTGCCAAATTATTTTGCTCAAAACCTTTTCGTTAAAAAGGTATGCTATTTTTAATTAGGGGGAGTTACTTTTTTGTTGTGTTTATTTCACTTACGTTGAGATCAACTTTTGTTTGCTTTTTTTATTCGGTTTTGGTGTGACTTTTTTCAGAAACCACTGTAACAATGGCGGATTCCTTATTCCTGTTTATCCCATGAAAGAATTTTAACGATCATGTGTGAATACTTTCTCAAGCGTTGCCATACTATTATATTGATAAAACTAACAGCCGCGAGGCTTAGCACTATAAAGTCCTCGTTCATTTTTCAACATTAAGAATGAAATCTACTGAATCAACCACTGATATACCCTTTTTTCAGGTTTCTCCAATACAACAATATTAGCGAGATCCAAGTGGGTGCGTTCTCTAACCTACCATCCCTCCTGACATTGTAAGTTGATATTCTCTTTAAATATATGTTTACTTTTCCATTTGCCATTTGGAAATATTTTCTCTGTATGTTTGTATTACAGATTACTTTAAATCCATTTTTTCTTGATTGTTTTAATAAAGAAAATCGTACAAATTCATATTCTTTTGGCTTTATCCCCTTGAAAAAATAAAAATCTTCGCAAAAAATTTGGCTAATAATTTAAGATTCTGTTTTTCACAGCCTCTCTCTATAGGAGAAAAAAATCTTAATTTCTTATTGGTGATGAATTCATTTCGTTTTATTGCTCGCTAAATCTAAGATAACTATAATTTTTTTTTAAGAAATGATTTACGCTATCATTATCTATATATTTGCTTACGTTATTAGAGCTTGTGATTCCTGCAGATTCATCTCTGTCGATCATATTACGGTTGCATTTATATTTAGGCCTGCAGGACCCTTAAAAAATACATGTGTATTTTCTCTTTTAAAGCCATAATTAACTTCATATTCTTTCATGTTCGCCTAACATCTAAAGGAATTTGTCTCAGAACGCCCTTCGGTATCTGCCGCACGGAGTGTTTTCTGGAATGCAATCTTTACAATATCTGTGAGTACAATTCAATTTGTATTTTCACTTTCATCTAAAAATACAATACTGGATAGTGGTAAATATTTTTTCTCGCAAATTTCTAGTAGCCCTCTTCTCCGTTTATTACACGCGTAAAATATTTTCAAATGTCGTTTGATGAAGATTCTTCACAGTGGTTAATTTTACAAATATTAAGCTTTTTGATTTAACATTTTTTCATCAGTTAATTAAATACTTCTTTACCTATCAGTCCAATCATAAAAAAGTGTTTTTCAAATTTTCAGAGGAAGAAATTAATTATGGCATAGGGTTAATGGATTCTGTTTTATTATCTCCACAGAGATCTGAACTACAACCAGATCAACAAAATTGATCCGTTCCCAGTGAATTCCCTGATTTCTCTTCGCTATTTGTAAGTATCAATTTCTTAATTGAAATGCATTAAAAAGTGATAAACATGATAAATAATATTACAACTTGACAAACGTCGGTTATACAGGTTCTGGCTACGGATGTATGTTATAATTCTTGCCTTTGAGATATTGACTCGTCATCCATCTTGCATAATGGTCAGTGAACTACCGCAATCATACTTAAGTACATACTCTCTTTAAAATTTTTCCAATGCTGTACGCAGAGGTAACCTACCACCTACGTTTCATACAGATAATTCTCATCTCTGTATGCTTAAACTTCCCGCTCTGATTTTAACAGGTTTGTTCTTGAAACCCAACTCCATTCCATACAAGCAAATACACTTACTGGCTTAACATCCGTTGAGAAACTGTGAGTACAGGATATCTACATTTTATCGGATGGCTCTGAATGAGAAACCAGCGAATATTCCACGCGTAAGGGACAATAAGTATTGCACGGAAAGAAGATGAGTGCAATAATGGCCTCATCGATGGAATATTTCTGGTGTTCAACAAAAAAGCCATCCAATAAATGTGTTATTTACTATACCCGAGATGATATTGATATAGAATTTAAAAAAAAAAATCATTTCACCAACCATATTAAGTTCATAGGGACCTCTCATTATACATTAATTTTGATCACGCAAATTTAACTTACCTCCTTATGACGTCATCTAAGTAGGGCCTATATAATTTGAGCATTGCATGCGTTGTAAATTGCGTTGTGAATTTTACACATTTGCGCATACGCAGTAGACCAGACAAAATACAGTATAACATTGCAAAATCAGTTTAGTACATTAGCCTCTGTGGGGAATTCGGTGTTTCAGATAATATGCTCAAAATACTGCACAAGCAAATCAAGCTGAAATGAGCAGCTAAAATTCCTTGTATAGTATACAAGATTTCAATGTTCATGAGTGTAAGTTGAGGCGTCCTATTAAATGACATGTTAACCCGTTGAATATTTATTTTTCTCATTCCTATAGGAGTTAATACAAGGGCCACCCCTATCCAACATCCAGTGGGTCAAATGCCTTCGAACATGTAATGTTATCAACAAAGCAGATCCCCAATCACGTCATTATGCTTTCAACAGAAGAAAGATGCTTTCTCTTTTCTCTCTTTCTCTCTATCTAATAAAAAAATCGACAGAGCTACATCAGACAACAGGTTGTGCTGCCAGCTGACTGACAATGCGAACTTTCAATGCGCCAAAACTTCTCAGACCAAGCCACTGGAAACTTGCGGCAGACTATTTCCAAATTGGGCACTGAGGATTGCAGGCTGGATCATGGGGATCTCCGCCCTGGTTGGCAATGGAATCGTCCTGTTTGTCCGGCTTCAAGACAAGAGTCTCAGAACATCTAAAGTCCAGAACATTATGATAGGGAGCTTAGCAATGGCTGATATCCTTATGGGGGTGTACATGATCATCATCACTTCTGCGGACATCTACTACGGTGATGCATACTACCTAAAAGCTCCGCAATGGCGTGATTCCCATATTTGTCGTTTCGCTGGTTTTCTTGGTTTTCTGTCAAGTGAAGCATCGGTGTTTACCCTTACTCTGATCACTGTTGATAGGTTCATTTGTATCATGTTTCCTTTCAGCAGTGTCAGGATCAGAGAGGGCATTTCAAAGATTCTCGTTGGTTTGCTGTGGGTGTTCACAATAATGCTGAGTTTTGGTCTTGTGGTGATAACAGCCTTCCGACCAGATGTATATGGTCTCTCTGATGTTTGTCTCGGTCTTCCTCTCCATGTCGAGACAGAGAGCACAGGACGTTTGGATCTTAGTGGGAATTTCTTCTTTGAGTATCAGGTTAACTACGTGATTACCGAGAGCAGCTTCCGACCTCCTTGGTTATTCTCGATCATTGTCTTCATTGGTGTCAATCTAGCATCCTTCCTTTTCATTTTGATTTGCTACGTCATGATCTTCATCAAGAGCAGTCGGTCGTCGGCCAAAGTGAGGAATAACAAGTCCAATAAGCAAGAGACTAAACTGGCAGTTCGTATGGCTCTGATCGTTGCCACTGACCTCACCTGTTGGATGCCAGTTATCATTATGGGTATCCTATCCCAAACCGGTACGGTCACCCTCCCTCCTTCGCTCTACGCCTGGACAGTTATCCTTATAGTACCAATTAACTCATCCATCAACCCTTTCCTCTATACATTCATTGGTTATCTTGATGCCGTGAAGACTAGCAAGAAGAAGGCCCAGCAAAATCTCAAAAAAATCAAAGGGAAGCCCCGAGGGAAAAAGTCCTCCGAAGATATCGATATGGCAACCGTGAAGACTAAGCCGTCTCGTAATTAACACCTCTGTATATTTAGAACTTCCATGTTATGCCCTGGATTATTTTTAATTAGGGGAGCGTTTTATGAAGAGCTTTGTCGGTGATTTTCACTGACTAATTTGCTTTCAGCCAATCAGATGCGAGGATTTTCAGTAGCCTATAACATTTGTCGGGGATTTTCACTGACAAAACTCTTCATGAAACACTCCCCAGATTAAGTGTTTTTAATTATGAACAAAGAGTCATGTTTTTAATTTCCCGTGAGGACTAAGAACATGCTTACTTTCATTCCTCCTTTTTCACTCTTTCCATCAATGATCATAAAGAAAATACTATAAATGTGTGTTTAAATCAAATGGGAAAACTTCTCATAAAGCTAGCCAAAATAGCTTGCTAGAAGTAAAGTCTCGATCTCACAGTTCTCAAAAAGCAATAAACTAAATAATTAGCGATGGATACAAAATTCATTCATTCATCCCCCTGAACCCATTCTGGCCTAGAGTTAATTCATCCGCACGTATTTCTCAATTAACTACCGGGATAATTAAAATGACCAAACATTTCACATTCTAAATGTGTTGTCCCCGGAAGGGGGGGGGGGGCACTCAGTATATAATGCGTGGTGGGCATGTGCCGCGGAGAAGACCCCCATTTTTACACTCAAATTTCCGTTCCAAAGCATAGCATTTTTATCTTATTGGGAAAAAGCACAAAGAAAGCCGTTCCAAAGCATAGTATTTTCTTCTTATCGAGAAAAAAGAAGAAAGAAATCGCATATTTTTCGTTACGCCGTTCCGGCCGCATTGATCCGCTAAAATGGGCTGCGTTTTTGGTGAAAAGCGGCCCGCAGAGCGCTGTCCGACCATCGCCTCTGCGCGAGCGTACCCGGCGCCCGTGCCGCCGGGCTAGCTGCATGCACGTATTCCCGTTCCATGGGGATAACTATACGCACTCACACGCAGGCGAACCGTTCCAAAGACCCCCGTTTTCACAAATATTTGTAGTTCCGAAGATCCTCCTTTTCACAATAAACCCGTTCCAAAGCCCCCGTTTTTTGTCTCGCCCGCAGCACATACCTACCACTTTTAAGGTCGAGTACCCCCCCCCCCCCCCTCCGGGGTGTTGTCCCTGTTCTTCTGCTTTTCACGTCGGATTTCTTTTGCGCATAATGATGATATATCGTACCCGAGATACTCCCATGGGAATGCATTATATGTATAGTATCTGTAAGTCAAAAGGTGTCACATACTCTGTATTATTGTAAAACATGTATCGAGTATC
The DNA here is from genome assembly GCA_029962745.1 of Echinometra lucunter. Lineage (NCBI taxonomy): Eukaryota > Metazoa > Echinodermata > Echinoidea > Camarodonta > Echinometridae > Echinometra > Echinometra lucunter. The sequence goes on along the minus strand of CM057163.1, from coordinate 2,291,579 downwards.
ATGTACATTTCCATATTGGAACATTGGATCTTTTAAAGGCAACGTGTTGTCAGAAAATTCTAAAATCTTCTAGAAGGACTTTATCATAGACTTCTTAATTCGTTTATAGTCAAGGAAATTTCTAGAAAACTAAAAACTATTCATGCTTTGCTGTCAAAAATAACAAAGAAAGGATTATGGGAAAAGAATTTCAGCAATCATTATACCATGCATGTATGAAAAGAGCTTTTAGATTATTCCTTGTATCTTGTAGCATTGTTTTATGTAGGCGAATTGCTAGTTTAGTAGGCCTAATGAGGTGTTAGAATCTGTATAATGCTTGTGAATTACAGACTGACCTCATTAGACAACTCAGTAGAAGTGGCATGAACCTTGCTGTCTGCCAGACAAGAAATAAGACAAAAAAAAAAAAAAAAAAAAAAAAAAACAGGGAAGAAGCATCATGATTTGTTTCCAAGGACATTTCAGGAATGTTCTAGTTTGTGTTGAGATCAGTATTTTATGTGGAAATATTTTTTTTTTATAAGAAGACAATATATTCAATTCCATTTATTTGCAAATATTTCATTATAAGAATAAACAAAAGTTTAAAAAATCGCGTGGCACCTTAAGAAGCTTTCGCTTGTCGAGCAAGGTGCCCCCATCAACAAAACAAAACTAAACAGAAAAACAGTATGATATATATATATATATATATATATATATATATATATATATATATAAATATATATATATATAAAATGCCACATCAAATCAGAATTCACCCATGAGCATGATGAGATCCTTGGATATGCCTCTGCGGTTATCACTTCAATATCAGAGGGGATAGTTTGTGCTATCCAGGAGGACATGTATTCTCGCCCATCACCATGACCTCACTGATATCAACATTTCGATATCACCCTGGATCTCATCTTGGACATCATTTGAGACATCGGAATTTCCTACATTGTGTTCAACAGCATCGTTGACCACGTCATCGGCATAGGTAATTTTTCTTTTTTCACTTGGAAATATGGGATTGATCCTTCTGGAATCTTCTTTTTCATCGGAAGCTTTAAGGCCTTCAGACTTTGCTTTCGGTTCAAGAACATTCTCTGTTTTTAAGTTAGGTTGATATTTTTTCCAATGAGGACTCTTCCAGTTACAAAATTGTAAGCCTTTGCTTAGTTAACTATTATATGCGATATTTGGTTTGTTTTGAGATCTTATCATAATGAAATATTTGTGAATATTCATGATAAATTTTTATAATTTGTAATGTGGAATATATTTGTCTGTTTGTTCGATTCTCGTCTTTTGTGTGATTTGGATAGTAAGATTGTGGTGTATACTGTAGTATAAGCTTAAAAAAAAGACAAATTATTACTATTTAGCACATAAACTCATTGTATGTATGGATTAAAGAGATCGTAGAGTAATGGTCAGTGAAGAAAATTCATCATTCGCCCTTCATTTTTTTCCGATATTCTTTCAAATAACATTATATACCTATCATTTTGTTAAATGTAGTTTCATGTTTTTATAAAGCTGAATTGAATGTTTTCCACAAGTACCGTTGGTCAACGACGTGACGGATAAAATACACAAAATCATGCATAGGTTCCTTTACGACACTCACCACGAAAGACCTTCGTTTTCGCAAAAATAATAGCTGCATGGGGTTGTATACCGTATACTAAAGGAGCTCCTTGATTGCACTTGTGTCAGTGTGTTCACTGTGTAGAGCCATTTGCAAAGAGCTTCAGCACACCGAGTTTGTAGTCTGACTTCGTAATGAAATCTTTAATATTTTATGTCAGAAGGAGGAGGGGGCAAGATAGGCATCTTCGCTCTGCCTGGACCCAAGGGCGTCGCTAGAATTTTTTCGAATGGGGGGGGGGGGTGTAGAGATTGCCGACAAATAGTTGTGCGCCTCCATCATATTTTCCTTTTGAATTATATATTTGTTCACCTCACTTGCCGAATGTGTTTGTTTTCCGAAAACATCCTGTATCTAAATATAATACGAACGAGCGCAGCGAGCGAGGAAATATATACACTCTCTTTCGTACTTAAGTGATAGTTCTTCATCAAACTACATGGTGGGCTTTAGGCATCAAAATTATATATTTGGTCACCTCTCTGGCCCGATTCATTCAGTTTCAAAGACCATCCTAAATCTTAATATTATACGAGGGAGAGCAGCGAGTGAGGAAAAATCTACTTTTCATGGTAGAAGTGACAACTCTTTATCCAAATACACAATGGTATTAACTATGAGATATCTAACTTATACAGGTACATTTGGTGACCTCACTTGTCGAATTCGTTTGCTTTCCTAAATTCATCTTGTATCTGAATATTCTACGAGCGAGCGTAGCTTTAGCGAGGAAAAGTGCATATGAGACCCACCGCCTCAAAACCACCAATAAGTCGCCGAAATTCATTTTTAAGTTTGATACTCATCTGAAAGTAGAGATTCTCAGCTTTTCACTGGTATATGACTCATCCAAAGTGCTCTGCAATACCCCCCCCCCAAAAAAAAAGCATTAGATAATTAGTAATCAATACTCTCCATTCCGAGAAAAGAGCCTTTGAACTGCATTGAAGTTCAGAACAAAAGAGCGCTCAGCCGGAGCTTTCTTCATGTGACCAAGGCTCACTGCGGTATTCAATAGTCCATAGCGAACGGTATGAAGGGATTATCAGATTATGCTAAAATTTGGCACAACTTAGGATTATGACTTATTCTTTATTTTCACTAAAAGTCACTTCAATACCTTGATGAATTCTTAACTTCGACGGGAATGAATGAAGGCGTTATAAAAGCATTCTAACACTCCATGAGGCGGTCAATTTGTATCGGGCGAAAATGAGGAGTCTTTTTTTCAAAATTGCTAAAAAAAACCATATTTCTAGGGCAAATTACGATCCCAAACATTGAAACATGATAGAATGGTATTCAAACTGCCCATTTCTATCAAAAAAGAAAATTGACCAATCCAACCAAAATGACATTTTTGTCTGTTTTCTCTGCTGCGGTGCATGCGACTTATTGGTGGTTTTGAGACGGCGGGTCACGTTATGTACTCCTTTGCAGGATAGAAGTGAAAGATCTTCATCAAAAATGCATGATGGGCTCTAAAGAGGCCAAGAAATGGGAAATCACGGAGAAAACGAATTTGCAAAAGGCTTGTTTACTTGTACACTATAATCCGTCCGTTATGCGAGCCCGTCGGACTAATGCGACAAAAGTTCGGACAGCACGAAGTTTACCGAACTCAACATAGTCATACACCTCGGGTTCTCATATTAACAACTCTAAGTGTTCAGACTCTTAACGGGTCACATCGTGTTTACTCGAAGAAACGTCTTGTATAATGCTCCAACATTTCAAAATACAAAATATATAGTTTACTTCTGGTTCGTTAGTCTAGCCATTAAACTCCATTGCCTTTCCCCGACACGTTGTCGCCGCGGATTACGTAACACCCCTTAGGCTCTCCCAGGGAGCTGGCCATGTAATTGTTTTTTTTCCATATGAGTAGCTGTTAATTAGCTTTTTCATTGCGCGAAATTTGAAACACGTACGGCAATACAGTTGTTTAGAATGGATAATCCCTTTTCTTGAAACTCGAGCGCCGACTGCATTCCCCCTCACTCATCTGAGATCACCCTGCCTTTCCCCATGATTTCTCATTTTCTAGTCCCTTTAAAATATCTATTTTGATTTTGGTCACCTCTCTTATCTAATTCATTTCCTTTCAAAGACTATCCTGTATCTAAATATTATACGAGCGAGAGCAGCGAGCGAGGAGAAATATATATATATATATATATATATATATATATATATATACCCTCTTTTATGGTAGGTGATAATTCTTCATCAATATACATGATGGACCTAGCTTGCCAAATTTGTTTGCTTTCCCAAATCCACCTGAATACTATACGAGCGAGCGTAGCGAGAGAGAGAAAAATACATAATCCTTTTCAACGTAGAAGTGAAAGTTCTTCATCAAAATACACGATGGGCGTTTAAGGTACCTATTTTGATATATTTGGTCACATCTGCCTAATTTATTTGTTTTTAAGACCATCCTATATCTAAATATTACACGAGCGAGCGCTGCCAGCGAGGAAAAATATGCATAATCCTTTTAAGGTAGAAGTGATAATTCTTCATGAAATACATGATGGGCTTAAAGATATCTAAATCAAGTATTTGTGTTCATCTCCTTTGCCAAATATGTTTGCTTTCGGAAACATCTTGTATCTGAATATAGACCAATTTCACAACGCAAGAGGGCAGCAGACTGTTCGACACAGTTCGACATACTGCGGTGGGCGCTCCAATTTTTATAGTACACAAGTCAATAGCGTTTTATGTACATTCGTTCGATTTTTGTCTATTTTGACCAGTATATGCAGATTTACTTTAATATTTGCAATGAGAAATTATCAGGGAAGTTCAGGTCGCAGCTGTGCGGTGCTCAAATGCCACAAGAATTAGAGAAAGTTTACAAATTGGAAGCTAACTGAGTGCGAAATTCCCTCGCTTTTGACTCATGAAGCCTGTTTGTGTGTGAAGCCGTACTCCCTACACAGGTTTCCGTACGCAATGTGAAGGAATTCGTCGCCAGTGGGTAAAAACATCAACAGAAAGGACTTTGAAGTCAAGAAACATTATCATTATGTACTTTGGCGTAAAATTTAATGAGTGAAAACATGACTTTGTAAACAGGGTAAGATTTAGGGCTCCCGTTTACTACGGCTTCTATGCTGCAATCGAACTTTTCCCGACAAAAAACCATCGAAAGTACAAAAATACATTATACCTTCATCCGTCAGATATGACCATTGTCTTACCTCATCTACCCATGTATCCATGCTTTATTTTATTGATCTAGAATAAAGCAAATGGAACAATATCGGGGCATATCTCATATCTTACATTCATTTTGTACACATAGCCAATCGCGGTCAGCGCGCTTGCCCACCGTAGCAATGGCGTCGCCGATAGAGGGCCAAATACATAAACCGGAGGTGAAATTGGTCTATAATACGAGCGAGCGCAGCAAGCTAGGAAAAATATACTTACTCTTTTTGTGGTAGAGGTAATACTTCTTCATCAGAATACATGATGGGCCTAAAGATATCAAGATTATATTGTGTTCATCTCACTAGCCGAATGCGTTTGCTTTCCGAAAACATCCTGTATTTAAGTATAATACGAGCGAGTGCAGCGAGCGAGGAAAAATATACACTCTCTTTCGTGGCACCAGTATTATCTCGCCGTCAAAATGCACAAGCAAATAAGCCGAACATGACTGTATTTTGGCACCTTACTCTTTTTTTCTCTCTCTCTTTCTTTTTTTCCTCATTCTTTTCCCCTCTCCTTTCTCTCTTTCTCTTTTTTTTTTCTGCCGACAGCGATCGCGAATTTGCCGACAAGAAGTTTGAATGAATAGAAAATTGACCTACCCAACCATGAAATTTTTGGCTGTTTTCTCAGTTGCGGTGCATCCGACTTATCACTGCTTATTGGTGGTTTTTAGCCGGCGGGTCACAAATCGAAGAGATATTATGTTTAAATGTAAGTTAGAAGATGTGATGTTGTTAGAGATTATGTAAACGGTGTGAAAATGGTTGAAGGAAAGGAAAGTGTCGAGTTTTCGTTTAAGGTGGTTAGGGAGGTTGGTTGAGAACACAAATGATATGCGGAAAATACTTGAAAATTATTGGTTTAATCGTTTGGGAGGTTTGAACTTGATATTGAACATTGTTGAATAGCGATTTTCAAATGTATAATGTACAGTCCATGTTTGATGGGAAAATATCTCTGTTTTATGTCGAAATAATTCGTGCTTGGTCTTTGGTCTATAAAAAATACTCGGTAAGCAACTCCCTGATGAAAAGAATATTTTATGGCACAATTAATAAATTGTTTTCAATAAGAGACCATTGTTCTATAAAGAATGGTTTGATAATGGTGTCGTCTTTTTGGAGGACATTTTGACTTTAAATGGGAGTTTCAAAGTGTGGAAGAAATAATATCTTTATTGAATTTTAGAACCAGTAAGAGTCCGCAATTTTTGATTATGCAAAGTTTCGTCAAGCCATACCCAAAAGCTGGCTTGCACGAATATCCAGCGATAGAAAACATGATGTCTTACAGCTAACTTTTCCCAAAATAAAAATAGGAAAATAAGTTTATGGACTCTTGTGATGTAATTCAAGATATGTCTATTATCATCTGATGCAGCAAGAAGGGGAAAATACACGATGCTGTATCTTTTCGGAAAACATTTTAAAGATGAATACAATTCGGAAAATATGTTTTGGACGAAACTTATTGAAATTAAAAGAAAATAAATTGAGAAAATTCAATTTTAAAGTGATGTATAACTTATTGCCGGTGAATAGAAATCTCTGTAAATGGAGAATGAATGAGGATGCAGAATGTAGTGCTTGTTAAGTAGATGAAGATATAACACATGCTTTGGTTACATGTAAGTTAAATAAAAGCTTTTGGACATATATTATTTGGTTGATTGAAAAAAGTTTTTCACAAACAGATTGAAATTAACATTGATGTTTTGATCAACGAAAATAAGGAGTTGGACGATTTCCTTACAATAGCTTTCTGGACAATTTATAAATCGATTGTTTCAATAGGTTTTTAATGGCCAATTAAATGTCCATAATTGATTTGGTATTTTAAAGTATTTTGATGACGAAATGACAGTCATTCTATGAAAAATGGGTGTAACAATTTTCTCGCTCGCTGCGCTCGCTCGTATATTATTCACATACGGGATCGTTTCTGAAAAGCAACACAATTCGGCAAGCATGGTAACGGAATATATGATTTAGATATCTTACTGGCCTAAGTGTATTTTGACAAAAAATGTATGAAAAAGAGTGTATATTTTTCATTGCTCGCTGCGCTCACTCGTATAATATCTTTTAAAAAAAATGGATCGTTTTGGCATAAGAGAAAACTTGGGCAAGCGAGGCGCTCAGTAACTGATTCCCACGCTTTGCGCGCTCACTACCGCCCCCTAAAATGAAATCCTAGCTACGCCACTGATTCTAGACTTAGTTACCGGGAAATGTTTGGTCCTGCCCCTCCCCCCCCCCCCCCCCCCCGATAACAGGCAGAGTACGTCAGAAGAGCGGGAGCAGACAAGGAACAATCCAAAGAATCATAGCAGCTTCCGCGCTTCGCGCGGGAGGGAAACTCCCCCCTCTCTGCAACCTCCCCCTCCCCCTTACCTAGGGAACGCGCTTCGCGCGCTCAGTAAGTCATGCGCATTCTCTTGAATGCCGTCGTGTGAAGTATTTTCCTTTCAAGTAACAGGAATTCGCGGTCGCTAAAGTAGCAAATTTTGGAAATGCCATTGTTTCGCGAAATGAGGCCTAACAGTTTAACGAGTTAGTCAAAGTTGTATGTCTTTTTACTGGGAATTTAATTTCCTTTTGAATACATTAAACCATTATCAGCTTATGTCATAAGTCTCGCTAAAATTAAGGATCACAAGTTTTCCGTTCTTTTGGGCCACCCTGTACATACAACCAATAATCATGACCAAGGTTTCAGGCACCTGTCCTTCATCACGATCTGGAATCAGTGATAATAATGGTAACGACAGTACACATACACATATGAAATGACAACAAATACATAAACAAAACAAAAATTAAATAATGAAACGATGAACATCGACAAAAACATATTTAAAAAAGTAAAAATGGTAGAAATAAATCGTATTATAATCACCAATATACAAAAATAAACAAGAAATGGAAGATAACCTTCACAATATCGGTATAAGTATTTCAATCGATTGTGTTTTGTTAGTATGCGTTTGCTAGTGAAGTGAGGTGAAGTGTCTGGGATCAGTGTTTACTAAGACGTGAAGGCGGAGGATCATTGGTCCGGTTTAATACCACGTGGTCTTAAGGTTTGTAGTTTGCATAGATGCCAGTGATGTTGATGTTGATGTTGTGAACTGAGTCTCCCGGGAGGTTGAAGTGTGTGGTATATGGTAAAACCTTGCTGTTCGGCCTATGTTTGTTGTAGTTGTTAACTTCCGATCTGGTGTTATTAAGGTGTATGTTGTCTTTGTCTTTCCTACTGGGCATTGCATTTAGTACATGTGCGGATGTATATTACCCACGATGATTAACAATAAAACATTGCTGCTGACACACTTGTCATTTGAAACAAAAAAGGTATATATTACTCAAAATTATAGAAAACAGTTCGGAACCAAGGCCATAAACGAATATCACAGACAAGGGCGATAAAATAAACGAATTCTACAAATATATGATAGTGAAATCAGGAGTGCTAGTGAGTACATACATGAGGCAAATGAAATATCACATTGATTAGGACAATACAAAATGTTTGTTGGCTTTAATCTTAATATTACGAACCAGTGACTAAGAATTGTTTTCTGTAAATAAATACATTCTTTTGAACTGAGTAAATATCTGACAAATTGGATAAGCACAATAACAAACAACAACAACATTTGAGAAGGTTTTAAGCATAAAACCCTCACAGAGGGCCTAGTTGCATGATCTAAAATTTAAATCTGTCACATTTTTAGGATTTCCTGCTAATTATCGTCACCACCTCATTAATTTTGCTGCAAATATGGTTTCGATTTTGTCCCAGCAGTGTGGAATTTTACGAATGCTGATTTTCATTTCGTCTTTTTTTTCGTCAATTTCAAAATAATTTCATTCAGTTAAGTGCTTTGTTGCCCCCCCCCCCCGTTTTTTTTTTTTTTTTTTTTTTTTTTTTGGGGGGGGGGGGTTAATTGCAATTCAAATTCGTCGGTCACGATAGGTGAGACCGAGGCAGCAATATAAATTTTGAAATGTCATTATCGTCAAAAATTCATTATCTCAAAAATTCATTATTATCTCTAAGATATAATTTCTACTGACTGAAATAAACCTTTAGTACCTTTAGCAATCACAGGAAGCCTGTGGGTGGGTGTATATTACATACGAAATTACTTGTAATGAATTTTGTCCGCATTTATGGAATCATTTCTATTTTGCAAAGAAAAGTAGGAAACATTAAAGTATATCCTGAAGAATGGAGAATGCTTAAAGACCTGCTTTACCCGTTATAAATGCCCGTATATCCCTTGACGAATTTGAATGACAAAATGATAGATTTATTGTTAAAAATAACAAATATGATCCTTATATTCGTAGCTTCACGGCAAAGACGAATTGCAAGGAAATTACATTATTCAAATGTTTAATTTTTAAGTTTGATTGATGAAAAAATAATTATAATGAAAATTTGATGAAGTGAACGCAGTAAGCATTTCCAGAAAACGAAACGCACTAAAATTATTTACTAGTATATTAGGCTATATACCACTCCTAAATACTACTTAAAATTCGATAGATTATCATTCGCGTAAGTCATGACAAAAGTACATCACTTTCAATCAACCTCAAAAGCAACAACAATCAAGAGACACATTTATAATTATCTCTATGCATATGAACAAGCATAGAGTCAGCTTACACTGACATATCCAAAGGCATATCACTTGTTTATCATAATAAGCATAAAAATGCTAAGTTGTAGAGTGTTATTTTGGAAACCTTACAATCAGTCAACGCATATAATCTTTATCCCCATGCTTACAATTACAGATTTGTATCTTTAAAAGTTATTTCAATTTTCTACAAATGAAATGAATCCTTAAGACTGCGTTTTTAAGAGATTAAAAGTTTTCAAAAGCTCCTCTTGTAGTCTTTTGTCAGAGTATTTCAGGGTATTTTTTGTTTCAATATTACGAGCTAATAGAACACGGATCTTTCATATTTCACATAAACGAAAAAGCAGGCTGAATGCTTTTAAAACAGGCTGGAAAACGCTTTAAAGGAAAGTTTAAACTTCTTTACAATGAATTCCAAGCCAGTTTCAGATAATACACCCTGTAGCACTTCGCAGCGCACTCCAACATCTTCGCTATGATGACAATTATGTTCACCGAGTCCATCATTCGAGCATTCCATGATGTTCGACTCAGTACCGGAGCATCTAAGATTATCAAGGTGAATTGGGCCATTGCCTTCCCCAAATGTAGCACTGGAGACAACTTCAGTAGCACCATGAAACCCAAGAGATCGACAGACCACGTTGGCATCGTTCAAGTCCCATTCATCATCGCAGATAGTTCCCCATCGTCCGTTGTAGAAGATTTCTACACGACCTTCAGAAGATGAAGTACCATCGGCAAGACGTGTCAAAGACATCGGCAAAATCGCTTTACCTGTATCAAATGACACAATTCTGTTATCGCAGACAGAATAAACTTTGAATGCGAGGGTTTCCTATTTTCATAAACCTTTCCTTCATCACGTTTGTCTAAATGAAAATTACGCCATTACATTCAAGAAACAATAGTAGTATCAATTTGTTTTATTACTAGCATTAATTTCTGACTTGATCTGGCAACTGAAGAAAGACTACTAGTGTATGCGTACCTCTACGTAAAGCCGCTTCGTTTCGTTAACATGATATATATATATATATGTTTATTATTTTTTTTTTTATCTACTTGTATAAACATTAGATTAGTCCTGCATACCCTGGCGTCTACCATCTTCCGAAAGCTATTTTTCTTTGAAAGTATGATTGATATAGAGGCACGAATTTTATTGAACTGGAAAACAAGTTGACAGAATCTACCTAAATTAGTGCAGGGTCATGGGATATTCAACTCGTTTAACAGCTGTTTTCCTAATCACGCTATTACTTCTACTAAGCAAACCACTGAGAGCAGTTAGACCATAAATATGATATCTGTGCGCGCGCGCATGTGGTGTTTGTGTGTGTGTGTGTGTGTGTGTGTATTTATGTATGTTTCTTCTTCCCGTTTTGTGTTTGTTTTTGTTATAGACGATACGAATATTACATGTGGCCCCAAAGATATCAGAAGACAACAACGGCCACTAACCCCTGCTGACGCAGTTCTGAGGCAGGAAAAAGATCCTTGCTGCATTAATACTGTTGGAAATTATGATAAGTCCAATACACCAATATAAAACGAGAAAGCTGCCATACAACGGTACAAGTGTGTCTGAGTTATGATCTAAATGTTTTGTTGTTTTCTGTAGGTCGCAGGCCAGTTTTCCGCCAAACGATCCATGTTCGGGTAATTGCTAAACAAAACCGTCATTTCACGTACTTGGGACCATGGTTGATTTTGTTGCCGTCGTTATCCTTGTCGTTGGAGGAAGACGAGTAGAAACTGCTGAAGTCATAACACGATCAATGTTGCCTGCATATTCGGAGGATAAAAAGTGATTGGTAGTATTACAATTTTTCATATTTCCACCAAATACAATAGAACTTGAAATGACAGTGATGGAACTATGACACTGATGATGATGATGATGATGATGCACTGTTATCACAATAATAATGATATTAATTCTTATGATGATAACAGTAATAATAATGATTGTGACCACTGAACGCCTTTAAAACCATTCATCATTACAGATAGTTCCCCTTCGTCCATTATAAAATATTTCTACACGGCCCTCAGAAGAAGAGGTACCATCAACAAGACGAACCTGGCCATCTGTTGTGGAACAAGAATTAAAAGTTAACACATTTCCCTGAATTTATGTTCTAACCGACTGATAGCTGACAATGCATTTGGGTATTGAATGATACTTTTTATTTTGTTTCTTTTTCATTTTTTTTTTTTGGGGGGGGGGGGTCTCTGAAACAATTATTGACAAAATCATGCATGATATAAACAAGAAGTATTGTTTTGATTGTTTGATTACTTTATTTGTTATTAAGTTGAATATTCTTGCTATGCCAGGTGCTAGTTGTGTTCCTGGTTTATTAGCGAAATGCGACTGAATTATTATCATCCTTGTGATAAGATTTTTCAAAGTATAAGAAAACCTGCGAAGACTTAGCAACGAACCCCAGCATTTTCACTGTGAAAGCAAATGTGTTCACCAAGTCCTAAATGCAGGCATTCAAAGATATTTGACTCGTTGCCAAGGCATCCGACGTTATCGATGACGATTTACACACATCCTTGTCCAAATCCAGCTCAGTAGCACCAGGAAAACTGAGATATCGACAGATTACGTTGGCATGATTCAAGTTCCATTCATAATCATCATCATCATCATCATCATCATCATAATCATCACATACATCACAGTTCACCATCACCCGTTTATCAGTACTTCTACACGATCTTCAGAAAATGAAACATCACCCACATGTCGTGTCTCTCTCTGGTAGAGTGAGGATTGCCAGGATTTTTTTTAAAAGTAGGAACCTATATTTGTATGATAAATACGCAACGTTTTCACCTATCATTACAATGGCAAAATCATTTTACAATTAAGTTATCTATTAATGAATTTGAAATCTAGCATCTCATGAACATTGCCACTGCTTTTTTTATGCTAACACCAAATGTAGTGTCTCTTCATTTCATAAACCCGACATTCATATGTAAATTCATATGTAAATGTATTATTGGCATTAAGTTAATGGAATTAAGTGCATGGTCATCTACCACCCTCGGAGTAATTGTTTTCCTGTCTCTTTTGTCTTCTTTAACAGGATTTTTCATTTGTTGGAACTTTTATTTTGTTGTGTATGATAAGTACGCACCATTTTTCAATCACATTACAATGGTAATTTCATGTTAGTGTTAACTAACATTTTTGTAAAACGAAATCTGGCATCTTGCGAAGATTAACTCTCAAAGTGCCGATGTCACGTCTACGTGACAAAGATACTTTTCAATCGACCATTACTCCACTTAAAAAGAAGTACATGTGATGAAAATATGTCAAAGTTGAGAGGATGAATATAGTACTTAAAATATCTATCAGCCACTATATGCTACCCTAGAAGAAAACTGCAATTTTTGGAAGGGATCCGTTCTCACTTTAGCATAAAACAATAGGCGCAAACAAATGAGAAATGAAAACACAAAGGCCAAGAGGGAAGCTCAGTGCTGTTCCACAATAATTTTCATGCACGACATCGAATCACTAGGAATACTTGGTTTCATTTGAAAAGGTAATACATTCTCTACAATTGTTTTGTACAACATATCTGTATAGGAGTTATTGTTGAAGATTTGCAGGCATTTGAAAAGTAAGCATTGTTCGTGATTTGGTTGAATCTTGGAACAAGCAAAACCCATTGGCACTGTAAGAGTTAAAACTACTTGTTTGTGCTAACAAATGTAATGTTGCTTCAATGAGTAACGCGACATTAATTGTTAAAAATTATAATCATTATAGACCTGAATTACGTGCGCAGTCGTTTACCTCCCATGGAGTGTAATGATTTCTGGTATACGAATGCAATTCCTTGTGGCATGCAGCCTGCTTTCCATATTGAGAGGATGGGGGGGGGGGGGGGTATTTTTTGATTATTCAACCTTCAAACATGTCAAAAAGTTAGGGGAGCGAACTTTTTTCTTCAGGATATCTGCCAACAAACGAGAACTCCCGGAAATATGAACAATGAAGATTGTAAGGCTTTTTAAACATGCATTTCCTTCCCCATGTGTGAAGGGATATTACAAATACAGATACAATCAACATTACAGGGACACAATTACACCTACAGTACTTATACTTGTTTTTATTGTGTGGATATTGATATTCTTTTCACAATGGACGTGGAACTTTAGATATGATATTCGCTGCAAGGTCACCGGTGGCTAAGGCAGTTTAGGAGAAATTTCATGAGCAAAAACCAACATTTTTCCGCCACATACATTGATCTTACAAAGGCCTTTCACACAGTCAACAAAGAGGGCATGTGAAAGACCATCGCTAAATATGCCTTTCCAAACAAGCTCATAACCTAGTTTTTGTTCGCCACTCTACATGCTCTACGAAGGCACGAAGGGTAGAGTCCGGTCAAACGAGGAGACTTCAGAGCCATACACTGATATGCAGGACAATACCGGCATGACAAGATTCCCGCGCAAATTATGGTCTAACCATCAAAGCAAAACAAACAAACAAACAAACAAACAAACAAACAAACAAAACAAAACAAAAAAGATGGAGGTAATGAATCAAGATGCCTCTGGAAAGCCTTACAGTGAGGCAGACACAACTGTAAATAAATTAGGACGGAATGTGGTTAGCAAGTCCACATAACTTGGCAGCACCTTGTCTCCAATTTGCAGTAACTGATGCTGAAATCAACATCAAGATAGCAAAGGCGAGTGCAGCATTTTGGTAGAGTCTGTTCCAAAGTCTGGAATCCGGGGTAATTATATGCCTGCCTCCATCTGAGAGAACAATACAAGTGCTGGAGTGGCTACCCTGGGTAAGCAAGTTTTAAATCATATAATTTACTATTACTATAGGTTATAAAAGTGGTTATTTTGAGCTGGCTCGCTTCGCTAGCTTGCACATTTTCCAAAAAAGTGTATGTGTGTGGGGGCAGGTTAAAGGTTGTGTATACTCGAGTGTGAGCAAGAAATTTCGACAAAATATTTCGATCATCTCCAACTCCTCAAACTACTCAAAACGGATTTACGCAGGTGTTAAAAACGTATATTTGCATTGCGTATTTTTAAGAGCCCCTGCCGTGGAAGGGGGAATCTCCCTTCCACCGCTCAATCGATTCGCTACCTGGCACATATCCTTCAAGCCCCTAGTAGCCCCCCCCCCCTCCCCAAGCTTTTGCTCTAGAATCGCGCCTACAACTGCCCAAAACAAACCTAAGTTGTGTTCTCGTCTCTACCTAAGACTCACATAAGGAATGTGACTAAAGCTGCACAGAGTTTAAGGCAGACCTGGAAAGTGTAGGCTCTAAACTTGATCAACCTGCATTCATCCAGTTATCAAACTCGGTTACCAGTATAAAAATATAATTACAATACACACCTACTCCCAGAAACAATAAGACTTACTTGAGGTCACTGGCGATTCTGATGTTGCAGAAGTTGTCTGAGGAATCCCAACAGTAATTCCGTCCGCTGATTTAACAAGAAAAAAATATAAACCATTTGAGTATTTTCTTTTATATTCATTAAAAAAAAAACAATTAAAACAAAGAAAAAAAAAAACTTTCCTTTCGCCATAAAATTGTGTTGGGAATGAAAGTGATGTACAGGCCGCAGTAAGACATACCCCCTCCCCTACCCCCCCCCCCCAATTGCCTTTTAAAATAGCGCGAACTTGTACAAATTTCACTACGCTTTCAGTAAAGCGCTTCTTTGCTGCGATTTTTCCTGAAAATTTACTTCAGTATTCACAGCGGTTTCAGTACCCCATTAGAAGCACTGTTTCAACTTAAATCCACTCCCATTTTTTCTTTGGGAAAGTAGCCACTTGTCGATGGCCCTGGCGCTCTTGGAGTCCGTAGTCGACATCGATTCGAAAGAAATTCTAAAGCCGATGCGCTTGCGGCTTTCTGGCTCGCATCGCTCGCTAGAATTCTTTTCGCCTCAGTGTCGACTACGGACTCTAACAGAGCCAGGACCATCGACAAGTAGCTACTTTCCCATAGGAAAATGCTCGTCATAGGAGAATGCTCCGTAGAAAGCCGAGGCGCTTGCGGGTTTCTGGCTCGCATCGCTCTCTAGAATTTTTATTTATTTTTCTTTTTTTCGTGTCAATGTCGACTACGGACTCTAACAGCGTCAGGGCCATCGACAAGTGGCCAAAGGGAAAGTTGCCCGAGTATTAAGGTAAACGATTCCCTTCCCCCGTAATTTTGACAGCAAGAATAGCAGCAAAATTGTGCAAAAAACATTGTATTTGGGCAATTCCAGCGTTACGGACATTACATTTCAGATAATCCTTTTTTTCTGAATTCATATCTAGCAAAACTAAAATAAGCACCTTTTCGAATTGTCTCATATTCCTGTTGATGACTCACAGCCTTATAAAGTTCACTACTAAATGAGTATCAATCCACTTCCATGCCTAATAGGCATGAAAGCGTTGTTTTACATATTTATCCATTTAACCTAAATTTTTTTATCTACTATTTGATACATATATTGTAAGTTCGCTTAGTCTTTGTTTGGTATTAAAACTGTTTTTTCCCCCGGTATATCTTTTTTTCATACTACGTCTATCTGCAACTACCTAATATGATAATATATATGATTGCAATAATCTTAGATTTGAAAAAGGCTTTCGATATTTTGACCACACTATTTTTTTTCTACGCAAACTGGAATTGTTTGGCATAAGAGTTATTGTCTTGTAATTATTTGAAAGCTATCGTGTAGAGTACCGCAGGGTTCAATTTTGAGACTACTGGTGTTTCTTTTGTTTATAAATGATCTTAGTATAACAGAAGCCTGAAACTGCACGGCAATGTGATATCATTAAAAATACGATTGCATTCAAGCAATTATGTCAGAATTACAATTCAAAATCCATCCAACTTCTTTCAGAAACATGATTCAGGGCTAGAAAATTGTTGCTTGAACGCGACTGCACATGAAATTTGCAGGCATGCCTAAAAGATTCCAATCTTAATCAGAGAGTATGATAGGTAACAGGATAGAGGATTAAGTCAAAACCTTAGGGAAATGGTTCATGAATATGTCCCAAATTAATAATACACGGGTAAGGCCGTCCATTTATGATATCTATTTATGACAGATTTTAATATTGCAGTGCAGAATCCAAATATATTTTCTACATTCATATGCAGCAATACTTGCGCTACATTTATGTGAAATATCCATAACGCACTGATATGTAATGTCAGTAACCCCCTTTTTGGACGAATTTTGCAAAATTCTCAAAAGATTCCCTGGATATGTTGTGAGATATCACATTTAATTTTGCGTTTGAGCTTAGAACAAACTCTGAAGTAAATACAGTGTGTTATAAAAACCTATACACCTAAAACTTGACAGACATCATGCACTCTATGTGAGATGGAAATGAAGAAATTTTAAATAGCCTTTTTTCAGGAAAGAATTATTTTCTTCCAGTATCCAGCAGGATCATGTAAAAATGAGTCAGCTTTTTTGTAGCACAAGAATAATCATCTGAAAGTCATTTTTAAGTGACAAATCTTACTTTTGAAGAAATACATGAGAACATACATGAAAAATTTAATTTTGCTGAAATTTTGTTTCAATATCTCCATTTTTTTTCCTAATAAGGCCTCATTTTTTTATGATATCATTTGATATGACTCTTTCTCAATACTTTCCAGGGTAAAACAAAATTGTTCCTTGAATTTTATTATGTTCATCCTGGGTAACATTTTTCATGGAATTGCCCATTTGCATTGTGTCTCAGAGATGAAATGGCCCCTACCCTATTTCAGTATCGATTTTCCTTAAAAAAGGGTAGTATGGCCGTAAGCTGCAAAACCTGTTAGCATCTACATGTAGTAGGTACGCTCGCAGGATTTAATTATCAAATAAAATTTAGATTAAATCTGAGATAAAAGTGGTCTCTTAGAAACCGATTTTCATTTTCAAAGGTATTTTTATTTCAAGGTAGATTAAAAGGCGATCAGCACCCAGATCCTCGAAATGGAAAGTATTCCCATAGACATGATAGATAAATATCAGTGCACGTTGATTAAAAACATTTTTATTTGATGGGGCGGTATTTCATCAAATGGTGGAAATCTCAAAGGGAAGCTTTTGGAACCTTTGCGTTAAGTGTATTCTCTTTGTTCAAATGTGTGTATATTGGCAAGGATTCAAGATTGAAATGAGTCAAACTTCCTTTCTTGAAGAGGAAATTAACTTCTCAAAAATAGTATAGCATGAATATGTATGTTTTACTCACAAATTTTGAAAGTCATTTGACAACCTGTCTGAATATCCCCAAGCCTCCTTCTTTATTCTTTTATCATTTTGGTTTTAGTACATGCATTTACTTCTAGTACAGAGAAGCAAAACTACGCATTACAAAAAAAAAATCATTTCCCTGTGAAAAAGTACCCCCCCCCCCCATTCCATCAAAAGCAGTATGAAACATAAGTGAGTGCATCCTTTATAAAAGTTAAAACTCCCAGTGTAGCTTCTTACATACAGTACATGTTCTACATGTTCTAATAGCACAAACCTTATATACCTTTGATAGAGTAGAAAATCTGAGATATTGTATAAATGCAAACAATCCATTCCATACAGCAATGTAATATCTTACCGATACTGTATAAATTGGTGGCAACAAAAATAAGTATGCATTGGCGATTTGTTCAGGGTGTACTCACTTTTATTTTTGAAAACTGTACACATATGTTTTTGATACCCACCACCCCCCCCCCCCCCCCATTTTTTTTTTTCTCCATAAAAAATAACCAATCGCAGATAAACATGACTCGCCTGAATGATAACACACTGGCCATCTTTTTCTCTCTGCGTAGATGTGTATGTGCTTATTGGGATAAAATACCCATTTTCAATCAATGCTACCAAAATTGATCCCAAATTTACAAAATACATAAGGCACCGAGATCTTTTAAGGGGGGGGGGGGGGTTGCATCATTCCAATAGAAAAAAAATAGTTTGGTTTTACATTGATAATCTTAACATTCGTTATTATAATGTATATATATATATATATATATATGATACAATTGAGAGAATAATAGCGTATCATGGAACAAAGTTCCCCAGAGCTGTCCTACCATTTTGGAAAATTTGCAAAGGTTGAAAAAATGTCTCCGCCGGGAATCGAACCCGGGCCTTTGGCTATAAACGCCAATGCTCTGGGGAACTTTGATTCATGCTAAGCTATTATTCTCTCAATTGTCTCACATGTATTTATTTCCATGAGAGTTGCCAAAGCTGTTGTATATGTTACTTGATCACAATAATGTTTCATAAATTCATGGCAGCACTCGACTCTATGTAGCGTACTTTTCTAAAACCCAATGGGTGAAGGACTTACCGGTAGAATGTTGACTACAACGATTACATGAACGTGGACAAGCCGAAAGAAATGGTTGACACATGCTATCAAAGGACGGTCCAAATGTCTCACATATGCATGCTCCTTGTCCATGTAATGTACTACAGTAGGGGAGTTCCCTATCTTGGCAGGCTGATAGAGATATGGAATAAATATTTGTTTTACTTTGTTTTAAGATATAGACCTTTCATAAAACTCATTTTGTCATAAATTGCAATACAATTAACTAAAGGGCGGCCGTTATTTTCCTTAAATTTGTACAGGATTCTGACCATTTTCCTACCATAAAATTTAGATTCTATGCTGGTTTCCTGTGTACGCCCGAATCTATGCGAAAAGAAAATAACAAACATCGAGACAGTGTAGTTTAAGACACAAGCAGGCCCTGGGCAGGTTGGCCGTGACTGCTCGAGATTCGGTTGGCCAGTATATGACTGAACCTCTACCATTCTGCCCTCAGACACTGTCATGGCAACATCGAGCAGCCTGTTGGTAAAACTTCTACTTGTTGTCAGGGGCCAGTTAATTGCCCCTGACAACAAGTCTCTATTCTGCGGGAGAATAAACCACATTTATGAAAGTATGCGTAACATACCTCAAACTCAAACCTCGGGACGAGAGGCTGTTACGTTTATCTGACAATTCTACTCTCTAAAACACTGATTTACTGTGAAATTTCCGCCCAGAAAAAATAACAACATAAACTTTTATCATATTGTTTGATTAAATTGAATATTCAATGGAAATAATTACCAGAAGATTGTTGATTACATTGATTGCATGCTCGTGGGCAGGTTGATAGAAATGTCTGACAGATGGTAGCACTCTCAGGTCCGAGTAATGTACAGAAACATGCACCTTGACCAGCCAATTCGCTACAGAAGTCAAGCTCCCTATCCTGACAAGCTAGGAAGGAAACATTTTGGAAAAGATAATATCTGTCATCTCAAGCTTCTTTGGACATGTTGAGCATGCAATAGTCAGGCAGGAAAGGAACTTCTTCCTCTGCATTTGCACATTTTGGCGAAAATGTATTTATTAAGAATACCCCTGTAACAAAAATAAAATAAGAAGGAAAAGGAAAAGGAGGGAAGGGAGGGAAACAATAGAGAAACAATGAAGGAGAAGTAGAAAAAATGAAGAAGATATCCAAAGAAGAAGATGAGGTAAACAAGTAGATCAGGAGAGGGAGAAAGTGCAGCCATCATGCACGAAACAAGGGTCGATATTAATGAGAACAAGCCTCAATTTGTCCATATAGATTTTTGAATTTTCTTTATAATGATGAATATTTCTTTAAAATATTTATACAAAAAGCAAATGAAGGAACAAAATCATACTTGCGCATTGTCCAAATGTTGATCCTGTAAGAAGTAATAATACAATAAATCCCCATGTTCTTAGCTTTGATATAGCCATGTTGTCTATCCGAGCTAGCAAGGTGTATTAATGTGCGGACCAAATGATGAACAGGATACATCAGGAAGGCAGTTTCTGGCTGAGTCCCAAGTATGATTAACCAAAAGAAAAACGATATTGTGATGTATATACTGGAGGGAAGAGACGTGGGAGCTCCGACGAAAAAATGTTCTGCCCAAAACGGATGGATCTGTTTTTTATTCTGCTGGGAAAGGCAATAATAATTAAGCTTTCTAAGCCCTGGGTAACTACATCGGTCATGTTAGTATACTTATAGTCTCGCTGTGGGACAGGCAATTATCATTACATCACCCCACCATTGGGAGGTACCCATTCACATATACCTTAGTTTAGTGGAGAGGGGCGTGTGCGGGAAATAAACCTAATCCAATGATGTAAGCACCGATCAAGCATCGAAAGAACAAGAGGCAAGAGGCTTTGCAAGAATACCAGAATTTAAAATTAATGCGGCTGCTTTCCCCCAGAATATTAAAAACTGATGACGCCACTTTCTACTAACGGTGAATATAATATATCTTGCTTAGGCACTATTTAACATACAATATTCATGAAGAATTCACTTATTTCATTGTCAACAAAGGTTCGTTGTCATGTCGACCATGTTTTTTTTTTTTTTTTTTCAGTCAAGGCTCCCTTCTTCCGATGCAGCGTTATATCCATTGTACGCGTACCAATCCTTGATATGGCAGTCAGTGCATATCTACCGATTCATAGTTAAAATACAATACCTTAATGCATAGTTATCAATCATTAATTCAAAGATCCAGTAGATTGTCCATTTCACTTCACTTCATGTATGTATGAATATGGAAAGGGAAACATCCAATGAGACCATATCAGCCTCTCACGCAGTCATGTGTCAGTAAGGGCCCCCGACTCGCTCCCCGGGTCTAAATAGCTGATGACTTGACTTTGTGCAAGTCATGATAGAATGATATGGATTAAATTTCAGGGGCTGTGGATATATATATATATTTTTTGGAAGTATGGGGGGGGGGATGACTCCGAAACAGGCGGGGTCAGTGGTACGTAGCCTCCTGAAGCCCTTTGGTTTTGTGGTTTTACGAGCCAGTGAGCGATTTAGATAGTAGCCTACTGGAACAGGGTGACACCTGTATTAACCCTAACCAGGTTGCGGGTGGGGGGGGGGGGGGGGCTGATTCCACCCCCCTGAGATCTCGGCCGTCGATCGCACAATCGCGCCGAAAATTGGCATGCCTGTCACCAGTGACGCCCGCAGTTAAACTTTACACAATAATTCATAAGGTAATTAATTATACTAATTTATGCGTATATCAGACTTTTTGCTATAAATCATTAGATGAAGCTCCAAATAGCCTTATATTTGTTGTAAATACTCTTTGTAGTGTTGTTAACAAGTATACAATAAAACATAATTGGAATCAGATTTAATTTCTTATGTATTTCATTGTTTTTGAAATTTCTTATGTATTTCTATGTTTTTCGACTTTTTTTTTTTGTTGTTGTCTTCGACAAAATTCGTCGGCAATACAATTTTGATCATAACCAGACTAAAACTAATTGATTTCGATCATTAATAGAAAATAGAATAATAATCATACCTTAATGAATTTTTGCTGAAAACACAATTTGCATTGGATTTGTACACGAAATCACGTTTTTGAGCAATTTTTGATCTGACATGCGAGTACAAAATATTGCGTAACTTTAGAACGTCGAAATTTGGTATCAAAAGATACGCGAGATACTACAGAAAAAAGTCATGCAGCGTCGCGTCGACATCTATGCGCGTTGCGGACATAACTCGCGAAAGTTCGAGGGGATGGATTGCACCCCCCCCCCAGCCTTTTTAGGGTTAAAGCTATGGCAAAGGGAATAGTTCTGTATTCAACAAGTTAAGTTTTAAAAAAATATATATATATATTTTCATTTTTGTTTTTCTTATTTTCCCAATTTGTATCCGAAACTCGGGGGGGGGGGGGGTGCAGCCCTCAGCGTCCGTCGCCCCTGATTATCGGTGCAAAATAAACTGTGCAAATAAAATATTTTGTTCCTTCTTTGGGCATGTAGTGACGCAATATCCAAACGAGGCCTCGTGTGAGCAGAGCTTTCAATGCCGGTGTGATGTCGATGTGTTCCGGGTTCCGCAGGAACGAAATGGCTAGTTGATTCGTTCCCCGGAACCAAACGACTAGTTGATTCGTTCCAGCGGAACCAGACGTCTGATACTACTTTTGGCCGATAAGTTACGAAAGCCGCCGTTTGGTTCCGACATTAGCCAAGTGTTTAGGGGTACATTTCAGAGGCAGGGGCGTAACAGGTACCTGTTATTCGGGGGGGGGGGGGCAGAGCCCAAAATTTCCCGGTAACTAGTCTATGTCTAGAATGTGGCGTAGCTACGACTGCATTTTAGGGGGACGGTAGTGCTCCACCGCCGTAAATCCAATTTGAGGAGTGGGGGATGAAAAAAAAATTGAATGATTTTTTCCCTCTCTCCCACATTTTGATATCTATTTTGCGAGCGAACGAAGCGAGCGAGCCAAAAATAACCACTTTTTTGTTTTCAGTAGCATTTTCAAATAGAAATTCTAAAATATGATGGTTGTTTATGATAGATATTCAGAATTTTTACTAACTGATTAATTAAGATATATTTTCTTCCTTAAAAAGTGTGTCTGCATGTACACACCATCCCCCCTCTTCCCCAAGTGGGGTGATAGATCCCCCCCCCGGAATTTACGCCAATGTAGTGCTCCCTAGAGGGGAAGGTGCAGGGAGGGGGGAGTTTCCCCCTCCCGCGCGAAGCGCGGAAGCTCCGACGTTTCTTTGAATTGTTAGTTGTCGGTAATTAAGTCTATCTTCTGCGACGGAACTAGGATTTCATTTTAGGGAGATGGTAGTGCTCCCTAGGGGGAGGGTGCAGGAAGCTCCGACGTTTTTTCGCTGTCAGTTCCCGCTCTTCTTACGCTTGGTGCCTGTTATCGGGGGGGGGGGGGGGGGGGGGGGGGGCATACGCATAGCCAAGAATAGCTAGGATTTCATTTTAGGAGGACGATAGTGCAAAGCGCGCTCCCTACGCATGCTAGGGGAAGGGTGCAGGGATGGTGATTTTCCCTTCCCGCGCGAAGCACGGAAGCTCTGACGTTTCTTTGAATTGTTCGTTGACTGTTCCCGGCCTCTTACATTCTCTGCCTGTCATCGGGGGGGGGGGGGGGGGGGGGGGGCAGAGCCGAAAATTTCCCGGTATCTAAGTCTAGAAATAGAATATGCGGAGGTGAGCCTGCACCGCGAGTTGCTAGTTGCGAAGCCCTTAGCGGGTGGGGCCCAGGGTTCTGGCTTAGGGCCCCTGATGGGGGTCTACAGGGAAAGCCACTGCGGGGGTCCAGGGAGTGGAGCACCTGGAAACTCCGGGGGTTTGGTACTAAATTTTCCCTCATTTCTTTTGTTTCCCTTTGCTTTTTTCTTTTTCCCCCTTTCCCTCTTTTCCCTCTCTCTCTTCTTCTTTCTCCCCTTTTTCCTTTCCCGTTCTCCTTCTTCCTTTCCCTTTCTCCTTCTTTCTTTCCCTTTCTCCTTCTTTCTTTTCCTTTCTTCTTTCTTTTCCTTTCTTCTTCTTCCTTTCCCTTTCTCCCTTCCTTTTTCTTCCTTTCCCTCCCTTTCATTTTTTCCCGGTGGTTTGGTGGATTTTCCCGCTGAAATCCTTCAGGGGGGCACTCTGCCCCCCCCCTGCCCCCCCCCCGGCTGTTACGCCACTGTTCAGAGGCCACGGAACGTTATTAGAGGGAGAGGGGAGCTGACACCCAAATAGGCGAAATCCAGATCCTGCAGATAGGGCCCTAGCAGGGATTCGGGGGCGGCATCACCCCCCCCCCCCCTCCCCGAACCCTTGTTTTTTTTTCTGATTTTGAAAGTCTATTTCTAAATTGCCAATTTGAAATATAAATTTTTTAAAACTAATAAGGTTTCATTATTTGTTAGCCGAAAGTGTGGGGGAGTCCCGCCAGCCCCCCTCCGCTTCCGCTGCCCATGAATTTTAATACTAAATATTATCAAGAGTATTATTACACACTGTCATTTTCAGACGGTCTCTCAAGCCTTTGTAAATGAAGTTTATATTGAATAGGTTTAAATAACAGTCATTAAAAATTATGATAAATCTATATATTTCGGATATTCTGATAGAGTCTGCAAAGGAGTTAACAAAATGTTTATATTTCTATTTTGAGAAGTCTTCTTCTCAATAAGTTAACCTAAAGCATATACACTGTGAAAAAATGGGCAAATGATTTGCCCAGAGTTGGGCTCATAGTCAACCAAAGGAATTGTTAGGCAATGTTTCGCCCAAGCACTATGAACATGACGGACAAAGAAAGCGGACAAAATAAACAACCTCTCATTCTACCCTTCACAATGGTTCTGGCAGTCAAAAGAACTTCCCTTCACAGCTATTATGTATAATCATGTAGTTCCAGGTGAATATGCATGTGACACCTGTTCCACATATAGGAGTGAAGGATGTTCTTTTGACTACCAGAACTATTATGAAGGGTAGAATGTGGGGTTGTTTATTTTGTGCGCTTTCTTTGTCCGTCATGTTCATAGTGAAGGTTATGCATTTCCAAACATATTGCTCGGTTGTTAGTCAAATCTTTTTACCCAACATTTTTTTTTTACCAACATCAACTTACCCATTCTTTTGTTACATTGTGGTTGCAAAATGATATCCAGCATCAAGGAAAATACTAGTACCCTCTAACAAAATTCTCCCTGAAAAACAGCGGCGTAATTAGTCAAAATAATTTGAGGGGGCAGAACATGACATATGAAGCACATATTCGATCTGTAAGTAACGCACTGATCTGTACATAAAGATATTTTCAAAAAGTATTTTAAAAAATCATTGTATTGTGTCCTAATCATTTCATCATCTGATCTCATTTCAGTCCAAATCATCATCATCTTTTTCCCCACAATCTGCCTGTATGTTCAGACAATTTAGTCTGATATCATCTCCTTCCCTGCTTCATCACTCACTAGCACCAGACATGTTATGTAACTGGTAGTCTGGAATGTAGATGTACCTGTATGATTTGTTGTGATAGAATAAACTTACTAGCAGTTCGATTCTACATCGATGCAGTCATGAGCACTGGCGTAGTTAGGATTTCACGGGGGGGGGGGGGGGCGGTAGTAAGCGCGCGAAGCTTGCGAATCACGTAGGGGGAGGGTGCAGGGAGGGGGGACTTAAAGAAGCTCCGACGTTGCTTTGTCGTTGTTCCTTGTCTGCTCCCGCTTTTCTCACGTTGTCTTACCTTTTTCTTTTCTCGCTCACGCTTGTTCTTCTTTATTCTTCTTTTTCTCCCCCTTTTTTTTCTGGCGTTTTGGCAGGGGGGGGGGGGGGCTAGGCGCGGCTGCGGGGGGGGGGGGCGGGCCTTGCCCCCCCCCCCCCGATTCAAACTTGTGTTTTTCAGCCCATTTTTGACGATTTTAGGTACCTCGGACCCCAGAAAAAGGAAGGGGCCTGAAAAAAAAAGAAAAAAAAAAAGAAGAAGAAGAACGCAGAAATGGCAAATGTAATGTACAACTTTTTTTTTCCCTTGTCGGGAAATTTTTTGATCTGCAATAGGATAATAGGATACCCCTACTCCCCTAATACGGTTTTTACGACACACGGAAAAAAAATACGCACCCCCCCCCCCCCGGAGTTCACTGCCGGAATGTAATGTACAACTTTTTTTCTTTTTTTGGCCATGGCCATGGACCCCCCCCCCCCCCCCCCTCATCAAATCCTGGATCCGCGGCTGGGGGGGGGGGGGGGGACCGGCCCTATCGCCCCCTGGCTACGGGCATGGTCATGAGTCTAGTTCTTTGTCTGTCACAAAAGAACACAAAACCTTGATTGATCTCTGAAGTCACCCCTGGAAGAGTTTTATTCTTATTCACTCTAAATACACTCGGTCTCAAATTCACACGTAACAGAGTGAATGCGTTCACTCCTTTTTGATGAGGGAAAGAATCGTTACAATTGTACTTTTGCACTTAAAACATTTAAGGAGTCATTGGGCCGCCTTAACAGAAAAAGCCACCAGTGTTTGAAAAGAATCATGGATACTACTGGTATCCATCATGTCCATGAAAAAATGTAGGCTGCTATTGAAGCAAACACAAAAATATTAGGGTGTGAAAAAGATTAAAAACTCGTTTAGGTGTAAATGGACCCATGAACAGAAACGGACCCTTTCCCCTTCCTTTTTAGTAAAAAAAAAAAACAAATAGGAAGGCGAAAAAAATATCAGGGTTTGATCTTTCAAAAGCACAGAATATATAAAAACTCCTTCCAGGTCAGGCTTCCATCGAGGCTTCGTTTATAATTAACCCTTCAGCTGATTTAAAAGTAGGGGAATTCAAGTCGACGAACTGGTGAATGAACAAGTGATCAAAAAGAGGGGAAAAAAGGTGTGTGAATTTGGAACCGAATCAGATGACCAGCCTCCGATACATGAATGCATTACTTAATATACAGACACATAAAACAAGCTGAAATAAGAGTATGAAGAAAGATTCAAAAATTACCAACATAACAGCTGACGCGAAAGCTAATTTGATACATCGTGTTCATTTGATGAATGAGAGTAAAATTTATAGATGTATGTTAAACATTTCAAATTTTGACCCCGCCTCGTCGCCCCCCCCCCCCCCCAAATGGGAACGAATGAATAAATGACTATGAGAGAATAACTAAATAGGCAGGATAGAGTTATCGGAATACAAATATCATTCCTCGCCGAGCGCCCCCCCCCCCCTTCCACAAGCATATATGCCTTGGCATCCATAACTTCATTGGAACTTCGATTGGAAGCGGGAATTACTATTGACCTTATATGAACGTGTATTTCTACTATATCTATTTCTACGTGTACACCAAATTCTGAAATAGGCAACGATGCTCGTTCTGCCATGTGTGGCTGATTTGAAGGAGTTTGATTGGCTCCAAAAGGTGACTAGAAGAGTACACTTTTCTTTAGGGGTGTTACCATGACGTGATACCTTTTGCACAATAGAGATTCGGATCGCCTTTGCAGCTAAATCCTTCGTCGAATGGTCGAAAGGAACGAAACGCCTGGTCGGAACCAATCGCCTATGACGATCGCATTTAGTCGACCAAAGCGGATCTAATCAGCGGGTAAATATTCAGGCGATTGGTTCCGGAGGATCCAATCGACTGCCCGGAACAAATTGTCTATGACACCGGCGGGTCACATTAGTGAACGGAAGTGGCCTTTGACACATCTCTGTAAAGGTGGTATTCTGAGCCCCCCCCCCCCCCCCGACTCAGAATAGTACGTGTGTTGGGTATGTGCCACGAAAATATACTCCCATTCTTACACTAAAATTGCTCAAAACACTTTTTTTTCATTCCATCGTTCTTGCTGCTTCGCTCCGTTTTAAAGAATTGTTTTGAATACAACATTCATTCTGACCGTGCTGTCCAAGCTGCTGCCAGCAGCACGTACATACCACTTTTGGACCGACTCCCCCACTCCCTCCCACCTCCTGGGCTTTTGGGTGCATTTAAAATGTAAAACATTCCCTTTTTACAGTAGGTCAATGCTAAAAGAAATTTGAATTTTTTTTTTAATGTAAGTTTTTTTGTAGATTTTTAGAATCGAAACATGCGTTCCTATAAAATAGCATGCCATGTAAAAAGTTTGTACTAAGATAATTTTTGCATCTTATTGTGCTAACTGTGGTTGATAAACATTTCTGTAGTATATCCATGCAAATTACATTTTTTTTTACAAAAGCAATTGAGCAAATCAAAAGTGACCTAAAGTGGATTTCTGCCAAAAGGCGTTAAGTCCAACAATAATTAGATATGGAAAATTAAATTAAAAACTTGTTGTATGCAAGTTTTTTTTTCTGGCATGCATTTTGTGACCAGTAGTGATAGCTCTTTCACTTGTAGGAAAGACATGATGACTAAATGGAGCGAAACGTGTGTACTTAAAAATCGTTGATTTTTCTTCTTTTTTTTTAAATCAGTCCAAAATGGATTTAGCACCTTTTCGTTGGAAGCTCTTCATGTGTATGCTACAAAATCGCTCTCAAAGTCTCAGACACATTCAGCTGTGGTGTGATTGTCTGTGATGTGATTTAGTAACATACTTAGCTTCTGGAAAATGAAAGGTAACATGTACTAATTGAACTAGTTATTGACTGTCTGTATAAGATTGTGTCTGAGCCTATGGGTTTATTGCATAGATTTTGGCTCCTGAACTGAATAAACTAATGATAGTAACAACAACGATAATAAGCTATTGAATTCACGCAAAGATTTTCGTAAACGCAATGATAAAAAGGCAATGTTGTTTGATTTATTTGAAAATAAAGAATTGTGTTCTTGAAAAAAATTAACATATCAAACATACATCTGGATGAATGGACATGACATCAGTAGATTTTTATAGCTTATTCGGAATTGAAAGAAAAGAGTCATACCTTGACATTATTAGCTCACGACCAACCCCCCCCCCCCCCGAAAAAAACGGAAACAAGCAAGCAAAACCCTAAATCATGCACTGTTCATAAAGAACAATACTGCCCTTTGACAAAAGGAAGCATGCAAGTGACAACAGCAACATTTCCTGTAAAAGAGCAAAATATCATGTCATTTGTACTGACGTCAATGGAATATTATAATGTCTTACATTTCTTCTTATCTTACATTTCTAACATATCTCTCAGCAGGATAAGTGTTTATGTATAAAATTTGGCCAGAAGAAAAGCATATTTAATAGATAAAATATGGAAACAATGACAATTCAAATTTAGTATGTTTAGTTAGTATGCCACGTGCTTCCTTTTGTGAAAGAAGGGTAGAATAGGTTCAGTACCTCGTAAAAATCAAGCTCTTGATACGGCAGCAGTAGGACCAGGGAAACCAAGAAAACGACGGCGTGAACAGACGCCAGAACCTTGAAAGAGAATGAGGATTGAGAGGACAGAGCACTGAAAGATCTCGCTCTCTCTCTCTCTCTCTCTCTCTATCTCTCTTTCCCTCTCTCCCTCTCTCTCTTTCCCTCTCTCCCTCTCTCACGGTTCC
>CM057163.1:2174488-2261609 GCA_029962745.1 Echinometra lucunter | reverse complement strand
GGTGTTTTTTGGACAGCAAAAAAATTGCCGGCGAGGTACCGTATATCTAGTGGGTTTGCCAAATAGACCGTTTAGATGTCAGTCCAGGTTGTATTTTAATGACGTTTACAGCAAGAAGTGGTTATTTTGCCTCGCTCACTTCACTCGCTGGCAAATTAAAAAAGTACTAGTAGTAGATGTGTGTTTTCGAACGTCCCTATCGCGCGTGCGTGGTGTGTGTGTTTATTCCCTCCCATCTCTCAGTCGCTTTGCTCTAAGCTCTGCCACATTACCTCCAAGCCCCAGCAGCCCCGCCCCCCATCATTTGCTCTAGAACCCCCCCCCCCTTTCTAAACTTACTGTTATCATCAGGCTAAACATTTCTGTGAAGTTTCTAACAGCACCTTAGATCACAAATGATTGTTTAAAAAATTAATTCACTACTCGTGTCTTTACTGTATTCTAGACCGACAATTCATTATTTGGAAGTAAATATTTTCCCTTGTGTTGAATCCATTGTAGTGCTTTGGTATTGATCTCCCTGCTTTAGGATTTACTGTTATATTGACTGGTTAGTCAATATAACAGTCTAAACTAACCAGCCTTGAAATTAGAACGATTTGGATCCTAGCAATCGGTATCACGTGATGCACAGGGTTTGTACCAATCGGTTTTTTTTTAAATCAAAATACAGAACAAATTTAGTTTTCACCTAACACATTGAAGTCATAACTTAGAATACCAAGGGCCCAGCAAAGCATTAAAAAATTGCTTAGTTTCCCATTCAACAAGAGAACCCATTTAGAAAAAAAAAGGCAATGGGTATTATCGAAAACTGGAGTTGCAGTTAATTGTCTTAATCAAAGGAAAATGAATAAAATCTGGAAAAGTGATGTTTAAATTTTTTATATTTCCATCAATAGTTTAAAAATACATATAAACAAAGTATAAAGCATAAGACAGAGGAGACAGCAAGAAAGGCAAAAGCTTTATGAACAGCTGCCACTTTGAGTATCAAAATACAATAACATATAATAGAAATAGATGTAGATGGGCAAAATTGACAGGATATCATACAATAAGTTATTAAACAACAACAAATACAATAAAGTTAAACAACCAGGACATACCCAACACAGACAAGGTATAATGCCAAAGAGCCTAATACTGCTTCAGTAAATATTACTTATAGTTATGCTTAAGTGAATTTAAAGATGGACTTGTCTTTATAGCTGGGTGTAATTCATTCCAGATCTTGGATCCCCTATAAAATACACTTGTCAGACCTACATTAGTTCTATTAAGGGCAAGTGGTAATCAGAAGAGCTTCGATTACCATAATAATGGAATTGGTTATTGAGTTGAAATTGCTTAGCAGTCGCCATTGGAACATGATAGATGATTCTTACAGCTCTTTTTGTAGTCGAAATAGTCGTAGCATAAAGTAATTAGTTTAGTTTGCCCAGACAATTACAATAGTGAAGATGGGGTGTTATAATATCATTATAAATCATGCGCAGTATGTTTTGAGGAAAATGATTCAACTTGTAAAATATACCAATACATTTTGAAATTTTGTTACAAATCATATCTATGTGTTTATGCCACAACAATTTCGAGTCAATTTCGATTCCTAGAAACTTCACTGAATTAACAAAATCTATCATATCTCTGTCAATAGATATCAATAAATTTGGGCGCTCAGTTTAGTGTAGTGGGCTATTTTGAAAAAAAAGAGCTTTTACAGGGCACTGACTTATCAGTAATGCATGATGGTTAACTGTTTGACTGATTTTTCTTTTACCTAACTGATAATGCTTGTGAGAAAGAAAAAGGAGAGGGACTTGGCGATGCCTTACCAAAGGGAAATAGCTGGCTTCGAGTCAATTTCAAACCCAGCACCTCCCAGTTTTAATATACGAAACAAATGATCAGTACAATTCCTCTACACATGTGGGGACCCTGATGTTCCAAAACCACCCTAGATGAGTTTTATCCAACGGTCAAAATCGCCCTCTTTGGAGTTTTGAACCGCTTTTCGAAATTTCCCCCTAAACGAGTTTACCCTGCTTGAAAACTAAGGATGGGGAAAAGGATACCCTAAACGATTGTTTTAGAACTAAAATCATACCCCCCCCCCATTGTAGGCCTTTGGCACCCTAAAACGCGTCACGCACGCGACGCGAGCTAAATAGCAAAATCCACAATTTTCACTTTGTTTCATGTGATTTTTTTTTTCGACCCGTGCGGTTGTACAGCAATGTATTTGACCCCCGCCTTCCCTTCCGGCTTTACCACTAATCAATAGTACCTGTTTGGGCAATGACGTCAAATATAGGAATCACTTGTTTACTCTATTCGATTTTTCAATCAAGACTTCCTTCTTCTTTTGAACAGTTGTAGAATGTAATATCCATTGCGTGAGAACCTACAAGCGTACCGACACTTTATAATGGCAGTCTGCGCATATCCATTTCACATTATTAGGCCTACCTGTGTGTATATGAATGGAATTCCAAAAGCAAACGTGTATTGGGAGCACTTAAGTGACAGTTGCTCATTCCTGATTGCATGCTGTTGTTTAATTTCTTGGAATAGTTTGTTTCGTTTTGTTTGTTTTTCAATTTTGACTTTTTTCGTATCCCTTCATTTTTATTTCATTTTTCACCCCTTTGTTATATCATATTTTAATTGTGACTGTATAACTGATAGTTTGAAAAATGAAAGTGAGGATAAAAATATATAAAATCTACGAAATACTTGTAATGGATGAGCTTATTATTTTTGTCTACTTAGATTTTACGTGCTGAATGCATATTACATTTGCTAACGATTATCAAGCTGTTATGTTTCCAGTGGAACTGAAGTCGCGGGAATTATTGATTGCTGGTAGTAGTGCTTCACCATGGACTAACGATGTTGTTTCAATTGTAATACCAATACCTGCCTTCTGACTTGGTATAGCTTTCTCTACAAGAGGGCGTAGCTCTTCGTTCCCGTTGCTGGGTATACCTTCCACCCTTATCGCTGAGTTCCATAAATTATGAATTCAAGCGGGATTAAATTGTAGTCCCAAACAAATCACCAGACATTTGAATTCACATCTCACTGGATTGATGTTGCAAATCATTTCTGAATAAAACATTTTAAATCTATATTTCAAATCTTTATTTCAAATCCAATCCAATTGGTCCCTTTCCACAATTCATGAAAGAAGTATTGAAAATAAATCATGAACATTCAAATTCAAATGCCTGAAATCTAGTTCCCGATCGCCCCTTTACAGTATTTCTACACGATCTTCAGAGATGAAGTACCATGTACAGGGCGTATCTCGGCATCTGTAGGCATGGTGGGGAGAGGACTTTTGTGCAGTTAGTCTGCAATTCTGGAAAATATACGATACTTTCAATACATTGAGGTGAATAAAAATCATGAATGGCTTAATGCGCTCTGGAATCAGAACGTTGGTGGTTTATTTTTTTTTTCTTTCAAAATTATGTACTACATACTAGAGATGCAATGTAAAAGTTCATTCTTGAGGTCGGTAAAGACGTTACTATCTTTGAATTACTATGTGCTCATGAAATTTCTCTGTGTTCAATAACAAAAGTAGTCGGCTTCCTCCTACATTGCTCATAAATTGCTTCTCATTCATGCCAACATACACACATTTTGACATGTTTGAGGAATTATTTTCTCAGCAAAACATTTAAATCTTAAGCTATGTCGTTTTAGATTTTCGTGCCTATTCATTCCATGTATATCAAGGCTACAAGTACGATATTTTACATAATATTATCAAATTCAGTGCTAATGTAAACATCATGTTTGATATTGAAACCGAAGCAGGAACAATTAAGTACGGTGTAAAAAAGTGAATATATAAATATGTACATGATGTGATAGAAATTTCATCAAATTACAGTGGCTACTATTGTACTTTTTAGATGGGATTTGCCATCACCCACGGAACTTCATCAGGTGTGAAAAATGCAAAGCGAAGTAAGAGAAAAAAAAAATAAAATAAACAAATAAGTGATGATAAATCCCCACACAATTTCTAACTTACTTGAGGTCCTTGATAACTTTGTTTTTATAGTGAGTCATGTATCGGTTAGATGAGGATTTGTCACAGGATGAATTAAGACTGGCTCCTGAACTTATATCTGTTTAGAGCCAGAAGGGCACTAACCTTGTTTTAACACAATGTTAACCCCCTTCTGGCTCCGAACAGTCGAAATATTATTAGGTGCGAGGATGAGGAACAATTATTAATTCTTTTAGTGAAGCTAAAGAAGGATTTCCGTTGCAGTAAGTGTTACCATACTAAACAAAAAGCAGTATAACAAGAACTTTGAATAAAGAGTAAACCGGTGGTGTAATTCGTAATATTCCATTATTCCATTATGAAAAAAGTATTACATAGTATATTGGATTAATATAGAAACAACACGTAACAACAAACGGCAATATCCTCAACATGGTAATAATGATAAAAATATCAAATTTGAGATGAGATTTTAAAATTCGAATGGACGGTAGAAGAGAGAAAATGGTTAAAAGCATTCAACACTATTAGACTTCGGTACCGAGCGACAGTTCTACTATTACGAAACACGTAGTCCATGGGAATGGTGAGGTCGCGCAGGCCAGGTTCGCTCTCTTTGTGTAAACGATTTCGATCTCTCACGACAGTAATTAATTTTCGAAATTCATGAAACCATTTTTTTTCAATCATGCGACTGTTATTCCACGAAGAGTGAAAAGAGCAAACCCCCACAGAGTAAGAGATATTTGGTTAATGGTTGAGATATTTGCAATTAAAGATCAAGGTATCATTGAGTAAATAATAAGAAAATTTATGTTACTTTCGACCCTAACATTAGAAATTTACCTTAATATGTAGTTAGGAATATGTGATTTGAAAGGTATCATTTTTTCCTATATAACAGAGACATTACGTTATTTTTTTTTCTAAAATGGCCTTTATGGGTTTTTGCAAATAAACAGTTTGACAATGTTTAATGATTTTTTTTAGAAATAAAGTTGCTCTTTAGTACGTAAGGATCATGGTCAGATATCTAGGAAAATGTGATGGTGCGTAATATTTAAAAGAAAAAAAAAGAGTCAGTACCTGCTAACTAGCACTCGAATCCATAAGGATGATCAGGTCGGTAGTACTTTAATCCAGAGGAGACAAGTAGAGCTTTCGTCATTTGTGCTTTATTTATTTGTACGGTTAAATCTTCCAAGGAACTAGTACCAGCACTCCCTGGATTTACAAAATATATGTTTTTATACAGCAAACAAGGTCTGAAATCCAATACAGATCAGCATCCACGATAGATGTGGCAATGAATATTATGTGATTGGATACATAATCCTAATCAAATCAGAGATACATAATTATTTTAAGGAAACCTTGGAAGCAAGAAAAAAGTGCATGCTAAATGGCGTAATATACTGACGAATATTACAAAGCAAATAACCATACAAGCAAATCGAAAATCAATTCGGTACACAGATGATATACATGAAAAAGTGCCATAAGGCATGTCAGGTGTCAGCCTAATTATCGCAGGCGTAAAAGAAGCAATGAAATGACGGATACTACGAAACGTGCTAAAATCTAGCCTTTTGACGCATTTCTAAAGTTTTCTTTCCTTTAGATGGGAAATAACAAGATGCGAGAGAAAAAATAAGCTTATATGCAGTGATTCTTCTTCTTTCCGGTTTTATTTTGGTTGTATTTTGTTTTTGATAGGAGCCAAAACTGGTATGAAATGCATGCGGGATTTGCAAAGTGCACAAGTCGAAGCATTATAATCGTTTTTGTTTTTGCGAAGCCGTCGGATTGGACGGGCCCTAGAATAGGGCAGAGTTTAACCGTTATCAGCTGTTCCTTTCAGGTCTTGACCAGAATTCACCAAAAATCATGCATGGAATATCAGATGATGTCAGATATGCATCTAGGCAGATAATGTGAGATCATACAGTTTCATGCATGTCAATTTTCTTCTTGGATTGCTTTGTTTACCTCCTTAGAAAAATGCTAACTTACACGTAAGAATTCTTTGATATCACCTAATCAATTTCAGTCAAGCACATCAGAAGAACTTTGATCTTACTTTATT
This sequence comes from Echinometra lucunter, assembly GCA_029962745.1. Taxonomy (NCBI): domain Eukaryota; kingdom Metazoa; phylum Echinodermata; class Echinoidea; order Camarodonta; family Echinometridae; genus Echinometra; species Echinometra lucunter. Next base: position 2,255,493 of record CM057163.1, on the reverse strand, counting down.
TACTTACATTATGCATTACTCAAAGCACTAATTGTATTCTTCATTTGGGTCCGTGCATGAAAACACAAATAATTCAAATGCATAGGACTATTAAAAAGTACAGCAACATCATTAATATCATATCAAATAAATAGGCGAGTATAAGAACATATACAAATGTCTATACGATTATGTACAAGTAAAAATAAAACCAAACACAAACACAAACAAAATCAAAAGAAACACAAAAAGCAATTTAGAAATTTTACTCAATCATGCCACTATGTTCTACGTATTTATTCAAGTTGCGTTTAAAATTATAAGATGATTCGCCTTTCAGCGCTACTTAAAACTAAATTCCAACATTTTAGACCGCAAATAACTGAAACTCTTTTCTTACAACAGGTAATGCAATTATTATTTTTTTTTTAATGTTAAGCATGTATCTTACATATCAGAAATAGGCATACAATAGAAACTCAACAGCTTCTGGGATTTACTATTATAAACTACATCTGCATGAAATTCATGCTAGCTCTCAGTGTACAAGTTCATATTCGAAAAAGATGTGATAATATAGAGCATTTTAGGTAGACCTTCAATTTAGCTACCTATTCAGAGGCGCAGAGGAACGTTGACCGGACTTGAATAATTCTATAGACTTTGTATTACCGTACACTGGAAGGAGGTGCATTCTAAAGAACAGGAGCACAATTAATTTTCCTCAGAGGTTCCAGGATTCTCTCAAAGAGTGAGGGAAGCATAGGTTCGAAAGAATTATGCCGTATAGAATAAGAACTAACATTTTAAAATTTTGAGAAATTGTTGGTCACTTGAATTCCTTCGCAGGTACAGTGAGGTGAATATGTTCAAGTTTAAAGTACGTCAAATTGGATTCGATGAGGGTGGGGAGGGGGGGGGCGTAACTCTCAATGACAGATGTAAATCACTGGATGGTCTTGTTTTCACTTGTTCTCACACTGGGTATATCAATCTTCAGACGACTTGTTCACTCCATACTTCTGTCTATTTTCTGCAATCAGTGGTTTGGCCTTGTTCTTGTTGCTCTTCTTGGCATCAAAATAACCAATGAATGTGTAGATAAAGGGTTGATGGATGAGTTAATGGGTACAATGAGGATGACTGTCCAGGCGTAAAGAGAAGGAGAAGGAAAACGTACCGGTTTGAGATAGAATACCCATGATGATTACTGGCATCCAACAGGCGAGGTCGGTGGCAACAATAAGAGCCATGCGAACTGCCAATTTTGTCTCTTGCTTATTGGACTTGCTGCTCCGGACCTTGGCTGACGATCGACTGGACTTGATGAATATCAAGATGTAACACACCAAATGAAAGTAAAGGAAAGCAGATTGACCCCGATAAAGATAATGATGGAAAACAACCAAGGAGGCCTAGTGGTGTTTACAGTGGTTACGTAATTACCTTATACAAAAAAAACGCCCCACTGATGTCGAGGCGTCCTGTGCTCTCTGTCTCAACATGAAGGGGGAGAACCAAGACCGAGAGACCATAGATATCTGGTAGGAAGGTTGTAATGATCACGAGTCCCAAACTAAGCAGAATGGTGAAAACCCACAGCAAACCAACGACATCTTTGAAGTGTTGATTCCGATTTTGAACTTGCTGAAAGGGAACATGATACAAATGAACCTATCAACGGTAATCAAGGTCAGGGTAAAGACCGATGCTTCGCTCGATAGAAAGCCTAGGAATCCAGCAAAACGACAGGTATGGGAATCACGCCATTGCGGGGCATTTAGGTAGTACGCATCGCCATAGTAGATGTCCGCAGAAGTGATGATGATCATGTACACCCCCATAAGGATATCAGCCATGGCTAAGCTCCCTATCATAATGTTCTGAACTTTGGATGTTTGAAGGCTATTAGTTCGCAGCCGTACAAACAGAGCAATTCCATTACCAGCCAGGGCAGAGAGCCCATAACCCAGCCTGCAATCCTTAAGGCCCAGTTTGGAAACAGTCTGCCACAACTTTCAAGTGGATTGGTCGGATAAGTTCTGGCACACTGGAAGTTGGGATTATGCGTTTAGCTGACAGCACAATCTGTTATCAGATGTAGCTCTGCAGATTTGAGAATGGGGAATAAATTGTAGTTGTTAGAAGTATTTACAGTAAATTGGTGACCGGTGATATATCTGTCATCCATTACTTTGAAATCAGAATCATTTAATTAACCCTGTCATATTTCATAAGGAGGAAGGGGATGGGTGAAGGTGGTTTACCAAGTTCAAACGTCACCTCTTATTAGAAGATATAAGAAATAATGCTTACAGTGTAAAGTGATGCTTTGGTAATTTTTTGGCTCACTGCATTTTGAGAACGTAAATAGATAATTGCAATGAAACAGTATTTTCGCGTCTTATTACAATTTTCAACGGATGATAAGCTGGTAAGCGTATCTGCCGTATTACATTGAGTTCAGTTTCAAGAAGAAACCTGTTGGAAACAGAAAGTCAGAATGATCATGTTAGAGATGTGTTAATGGAAGTTTTCTTTGTACGAGCTTATTTCATTTCCTATTCTACATCAAGGAACATTAAGAAAACATTCAGTGAAGTAATGTTCAGGTTTTTACAGGTGATTGTTTCTTGATGGGTGTCACCTTCTTAAATCGTATGTATAGCTCAGAGACAAGTGCAATGTTAGGTCCCGACTGCGCGTTTTGTTTTACACCGTAGCGTAGGCAATATTGCGAAAAAAAAGGTGAAGTGCTCTAGTGAAAGAGTCCTAACTCGTCAACGCACATTCACGACTACAAGCAGCGCTAGAAAAAAAAAAAAAAAAAAAAGGCACGAACAGTTAGCAAACAGCATCGGTTATACATGTAGATGTAGGTAGGAGAAGATCAGAGAGATTATGGAAAGGGCAAAACAAAGAAATACATGAGAAAGAATAGAGATAGAGAATTTTTTGTATTTTTTTCGTATTTTCTTTTATCTATCCTCTTTTTAAAACAAAAGTAACTCTTGGGCATCGTGCTTTCAGTTGTGCTGCTCAATTTTTAAAAAATAATCTCTAACTGCAATAGAAATAGAAAAGCGACATGTGTTACTGTCTTTAAAGTTTTGTTGAAGACATGCCTCTTTTCAGAAGTTTTTGATTACCAATTGTTTAATGTTTAACATGTTTAAGCAGTAGTATTGTGGGAGCTCTGTTATCAGTAAAGTATGGAGCTCTGTTGCAGTAGAGTAAGATGTATAGAAACAGTGCGATATAATTATGATTGATATTATCCTCTCCCATTTCTTATATATTCTCTGTTCTTTTTTCCTTCCATCTATCCCTTATACAAATTTAGTTCTTTTTCCTTTCATTTATTCTCTTCTATTTCCTTATCCTCTACCCTCTACTTCTATTCCCTTATTCTTTGTTAAGTTCTTTCATCTTTCATCTTCTGATTCCCTATATATTTCTTAGTTTTTCCTTCCATCTATGGAAGGCTTATCTTTTCTTATGTATTTCCTAGTTTTTTCCTCATCTATTTCATTTCATCTATCCTCTACTTCTCTTTCCTCATTGTATTTCTTTGGTGTTTCTTTTTTTCTTTCAGTATCCTCTAGGCTCCTTAAGTTGTTTTCCTGATCCTCTCCCCTTTCTTTAATTATATGTACGTGTTTTCTCGTGTTTTTTTTTTCATGTATGCCTATCCTCCCATATTCTTTGGCATTTCTTTGATTTTCCTTTCATCTCTCTTAACTTCTTTGTTTTTACCTCTTCTTTATATGCTCTCCCCTTTCATTCATGATGTATTTCTTTGTTTTAGTCCTGCCATGTTTCCTCCTTTGTTTTTCCTTTCATCTATACTCTCTCTTTCCTTATGTATTTTTCCACCTTTCCACTTTTCCCTATGTATTCTTTTTTTTTCCTTCATCTATCCTCTAATATTATCTTTCATTATGTATTTCTTTTGTTTTACATTCCGCTCTAGTCTCGTCTCTTTCCCCCATTTTCTTCCATCTATCTTCTCTCTCAAGTGTATTTTTTCTTCCATCTATCCTCTTATCTCTTCCTTTACATGTTTCTCTGTTTTCTTTCAATCTTAGGGGTACACTATATTGTTTTCCCCTTGAGTATTAAGGCCCATTAAGGCTTAGCTTCTCAGGTTCGGTGTATACTTTTGCGCACATTATAGCTGTACACGTACACGATATATAGTTCTGTGGTATAAACCCACATAACCATTAAGACGTTTGAGTTCGTTGTATAAACCTTATGAGCGGAGTACATGCTGCACCTGGGGAACCTGTGATGGGGATCTTATTGTGTACTGGCGACTTAGACTCTGTCAGCACTTCACGGATGTTTTTTTTTTTTTTCACAAAATTGCCTACGCTACGGTGTAAAACAAAAGCGCGTCCCGGGTTAGGGTTTATATGAAGAGCTTTGTGGATTAGCGCCCGAAGAGGACGCTAATCCAAATCCAAATTCAGAGAAACATCATAGGGAAAAGGGCCTTTGTTAGCAGATTTAAGACAGGTGTTTATGGAAAAGTCATATAAGAAGGTGCACTTCTTAATAATTGCTCTCAAAATTTAGACTTTATACTTTTGTTCAAAGACCCAACTGAATGAACGATGGGGACGATTCAATAATTCGATTTTCATTAACTCTTTGCACGCTGAATTAATTCTGAGGGGACAATAATGACCATTGTTTGTTTGACATTTTCTTTGAATCTGGCTTTCCTAATTGCACCCATGATACTGATAACTCTTCTATGGATGCTACTTGAGCATTATAGTCATTTCATAGTCCTGTAGTACAAAGGTGACAGAGAGAAAATTATTACGACTGTTTAATTTGATTGTACGAATGTGCAAAATTGCACCTTTCGCGTGCAAAGGGTTAAAAACGGATTCAGCACTTTTGGAAAGCGAGCTCTTCATATTTCCCGCCCATGATAATTTGAAACGTTTGAATTTTAAAGTTGGCATATTATACAATTTGATCTTTTAGATATATAAATCGCTCATCTAGATTTACGAAGATGGCCAAAGCGAGGCGAAAGAAGAAGAAATGTTCGCTGTGACCAAGTTATTGTTTAAAGGATTAAGCATGTATTCTTTGAAGCCAGATACTTACAGATAGCCCAGAGAAGTCAAGGAATTGACTTGAAACGGGTCTATTCTGGCAATCCGGTTGTAATTCAGATCTCTGTTGGAACAAGAAGAGATAATATTATTCATCTAAAGCTCTTTGTTACATTCAATTAGGCAAGACTGTAGTGAACTATTACACGATTCGATTGAATGGTAAATTGTTATATGAGTAACCGATGGGATTTTTATCAATATAGCTTTACTCCAATATTCTTCTAAATGAATAAATATCTCCTTTTATGAAAGCAGCAGTGGACTAGATGGAATTCAAAATGACATTAATCCATGTACAATTTTGAGGTGTTTGGAAGGGAGAAGAGGGAGTTATTTGATCGATATTCCTCTAAGGAATAAGCTTTACGTCATTAATTTCACTATTATTTTTTTTCTATAAACAAAGATATCTTGCAGATTGTGAAGACCATCCAAATTGTTCATTGAAGAAAACAATAAAATAACACAGGTATTGGTAATATCAAATAACATGGAAAGAAAAACATGTTTTGTACTTACAGATACTTTAAAGATCGCATCCCCGAAAACACCCCTTCTTGTAGATACTGAATGGCATTCTGCGACAAATTCCTTTGAATAGTAGAAAAAGCAATGTTTAAAATTCATGCAAAAGGACATGGAAGATAAAGTAGCGTAGCTTATATCATCTGAAGATCTTGTTCCCCGACTATGAACGCCAATGCCTAAAATCATTATACGAATGAAGCAAGCCAGTGGTCTCGGCGACGCCCAAACTGACAAATCTTCAACCTTCATTTATTTCTCTGTAGGTGGCAGATCAGATTTGACTTAGGTGGATCAAAGCGAATGCTTCTGAATACACGTATATGTGAAAATAACTTAAGTAAATTTTACTAGAGCATATAAAACAGCCTCGACATCTCTCGTGGCAATAAACACAGGCGAAAGGGAAAGAAATAAAGAATAATAGGTCAGGGGAACTTTCATTTAAGCTACTTTTCATCTTTGGTCATTCCGTTCCGATCTCTCTTCGATCTGTTTCAATAAAATTCGTTTCACCCTAAGATCCGGAGATTATGACGATCGAATTCCCTTTCATGCAATCACTTTCAAAAGGTTTACATTAAAAGACACGGGATAGTCTGCCTGGTCGAGAAATTAATCGAGGAAGGTTTAAGCAGATTTCCTCAAATATAAACTTTTATAATGTTTCCCAATTTATAATCATAACAAAAATCCACAACAAAACCATAATGTGAAATAATTTTCAAAGAATCTACAGCACGAATATTTAGAGAAAATATTTCCAAATGAAAGAGAGATTGAGAGAGAGAAAGAGAAGATAGAAACAGTAAATGCAATGAGTAAGTATCAACGTACAGGGTAAGGAGGGATGTTAGGTTAGAGAAAGCTCCCACTTGGATCTCGCTTATATTGTTGTATTGAAGAAACCTGGAAAAAAGTGATTGCATTTGATTCGTTGATTAGCCATTAAATTAAACTGACAAAAAAAAAGAATAATTAAAGTTATGATGATTTACAGTTCAAAGTTTACTATCGCTAATTTTTATCAGCTGTATAATGATACCAGGATGCAAAATATCATAAAACGCAGTAAGATACTTGGTAGGTCAAAGTTAATTGCAGCAACGTATTCTTAATCTCTATGAAGTTTGTTTGATTTTTTCGTTTTATGTCATAAATCGTATTTTAGACTAATACCGTGGCATTCATTGAACCTAAAACATATTACAACACATTTCGCAGACTTACAGAAAATTCAAAGTCTCCAGTTCGTTGAAAGACCCATTCCTGATCCTTTGAATCTCATTGTGAAAGGATAGTCCTGTGGAAGACAGTGTTGTTACTTTTGAAGGCGGTGAAAGCTAGCAAATCAGGTGGTTAACGCCATCTACGTCTTGTTTTGGACAACTGCACATAACCGAATGGAACTCATGTGTAAACGAGTGAATGGGGCGTACGGAAAAGCAGACGTAGATGGCGTTAACCAGCATTTGCCAGCTTAATTCTAGCGCCTTTAATCTACGAATTAATGTATTCCAGTGAAGATAAGAATTTGCATTGTGGAATACCATTATCGGGAATATGATACGAGAGTGACCTAATGAGGCTGTGAATCCGAAAGACATGGCAAATGTAGATTCGTGCCTTGCCAAATGACAATAGTGCCGCGGCAGGGATTCGAACCCCGGACTTTGTGATTTACTTCCACTAATCGAAGCTCTCTTTGGAGTGATTAGCATCTTATCATAATGAAAAATGAACCCCCATTTATGATATTTGCTTGTTAATGTTTAAGAAATGTGCCAACATTGATGAAAATAAAAAAAAGTAATATGTTGTCTGTTTCTTTTTTTTTCCCCTCTCTTCAAATTGAATATTAATCGAACGGCAGACAAAAAATAATGTTTATCCCGGGCCAGCGACGCTAAACTTCAGTGAACGTCGACCTGCATCAAACAGCATTGAACGAAGTGCTGCCAATCGCTGGGCTGGGAGCGGTCAGGGTGCAGATATTCACACTACAATTCACCGAAAACTAAGAATTTTAATGATCATGATCTCACACATTTATCTAGTTATGCAGGGTGGACATGAATCTACATATAATCAGTTCCATGTCAGTTCCATGTAGCCCATGAAGGCAATACTTACAACTGTGTCAAGTTCCTTAACCCAGAAAATACCCCTGGTTCAATGTCCGTCAAGTAGCTGGATTGGAGATCCCTGAAAATGAAAAAAAAAATGTTGAATTTACCCTGAAAATTTAAACGATCGGAGGAATTTCATGATAGAAAAATATCAAAATTAACCAGAAAAAAAATATTGGGATATTCATCGAGATGAAAGAATTTGAACTGTATACACCTGCGCCTTTCAGTGAAAAAAAAAAAAATCTTTGTTTTCGAGTAAAAAAAAAATTGTTTTATGATAATGAACATCTCTGTTTCATTATCAAAAAACAATTTTGTTTTTTACTCGAAAACAAAGATTTTTTTTTCGAGTAAAAAAAAAAAAAATTGTTTTATGATAATGAAACAGAGATGTTCATTATTTAAAAAAAATTGTTTTCTGATAATGAACATCTCTGTTTCATTTTATCACCAACTGAATTACAATTAATTTCCACACGCCTTTCCCCAGTCTTTGAATTTTTTTTTTAGACACACAGGGTGGCTTTACAATATCTTAAAAATTACTGTGAAAAAAATGATTCTTATTTCAGTGCCCACGAAACATAGACAGATATCTCCGTTCTTACAGTTTTAGTCGGGATGCGAAATCTTGATGTTTGGGAACAAAAGCAGAACCAGACCCCGCTTCATAAAACGTGTAATCAAAAACAAGTTGCAATAACTGTTATAAGCTACTGAAATCCTTGCATCTGATTGGCTGAGAGCAAATTTGTCATAGAAAAATGTGGCATTTGTTATAAATAACAAGCTTTATGAAACGGGACACAGAACCCCCCCCCCCCCCCCTTCTAAAAATCAAAGAAACAAAACAAAAAAAATGGCACGTACCCACATCCATTCATACACTTACAGTATTAACAGCTTTGTTAAATCCGCGAAACTACCCACTTCAATGGAAGACAGTAAGTTAATCCCAACGTATCTGTAAATGGGGAAAGAAATAACACTTAGGGACCATTTAAATGAGCGGTGAGAGGCTCGGAAATTCTATTGCATTCGTAACAGTTAATACAGGCATGGAAGGAATGTGTTGATTTTCTCATTCTGAAGCGACAGACAATAACGAGCGGGGAAAAACCCAAAGAAATACACACATAAAAGGGCACACAAACACAAACTATCTTAAAAAAAAAAGAGTAAAGCCAAAAAATAAAAACAAATAAAGCAAAGTGAAATGCAAACATGAGGAAAATATTCAAATAATTATCACAATTTACATACAATCAATACCGTCGCTTTAAAATGCATAGTGTGGTAAAAGGTAGCGTTAATAATCCCATTTGATAAACTTCTTCTCAATTGGAAACAAGATTAAATGGACTGGTTAAAAGCATTGGCTAACTTTGTGAGCAGCCGATTTAAAAAAGAAAAAAAAATCTCAAACTAAGATGAAACATGTGTATGAATACGTGTATTTTGTACTCAAAACCACTGAAATTAACCATAATTTGGAATGGAAAACAAAAAGTTATTAAGACGCAAACCGCGATTTTATCAATTTGGGTCTCAGAGACAATAAAATAAGAGGACCGTTTTGCTCGAATTAAAAAAGACCGTTCTTTGCCTCCCTCCGCGTGATACGCCAATGCACACAGAATGGTCCGGTGAGCCATGCGCGCATGCGCAATCCTTACGTCTACTCCGTGCAATCGACCCTTACATATTTATCAAACATTGGTTCATATTTTTAATATTCAAAAATACTTCCAGTGAATATTATTATTTGAAACTTTCAGACTGGTATTTTACACTATAACCCTCATGTTTATCACATTTTCAAGTAGCAAAACGAGTTTTTGTAAATTATAACAATGTTAAGCAATGCCTTTGATATCTACCTCACCTGGGGTGGTATTCTCAGGCTGTTTTAACTCTGTTTTAAGTCTGTTTGAGTAAATCGGTATTCTGAACACCGTTTTATCTCTGCTGTAACTTTTGTAGTAACTTTTGTTTCATCTTTCTAACTGCGTATTTTACTGTGAACGCCTGGCGCAAGTCGTGCGCATGCACAGGGGGGGGGGGGGGGGTGTTTCACAAAGGCTAAGATTGACTCAAATCTGTCTTAATTATGGCAGGCCATTCATGCCACTGTTTCCTTTCACCATCGGTCTCCGAAGGGATGCGCAAATCATTGTCACAAATTTGAAGAATTTACATTTTTTTCATCAATGATCTATAAAGAATTGTCAATTCTGCAGATTTGTGAACCATGATTTTCGAATCCTTTGAGAGATCCATGGTGAAAGAAAACAGTGACATGAATGGCCAGCCATAGTTAAGTGCGATTTTAGTCAATCTTAGTCTTTGTGAAACACCCCCATATGTAATAACACGGTATTGCGAAGACCGTTTTATCTTTTGTTTTGCCTCTTTCCACTGGGCAATTCATGATGATGAGATAAAACAGGGTGGGAGGTGTTTTAACTTTGTATGTGGTATGTCATGACGGCAATTTTTCTCGTTCATTATGTTTTTGGTTGCAATGAGGGGGATAAAGGATCAAATAAACCTTGCTGATATTCCCAAAACAACATTTCGAAAGATTTTTTGCCTCGGGGTGGAGAAATTTGGCAATTGTCTGGGATAAGATCAGAGATGGTGTACACAACGAACTCTGTCACATCATCACATTGGAGCAAGAAATTAAGCGCAAATCAATGCGCTCATTACAACGCGAATATAAGTTCACACATTTCACGCACCCCTTACCCAGGGAGCGAACTTTTTGGCTCATCTCTAACGACTTTCTCTGTTGGATGATATTTCTGTGGTGGGTGTGGCTTTGATGACTTACAACACCGTTAAAACAGTTCTCAGAATACCGATTGATGACTGCTTTAGTGGTGTTGTAAGTCGGTGACTTACAACAGAAGTTATAACAGAACTTACAACACATTTAAAACGGTGTTCAGAATACCACCCTTGAATACTTACAGGTATATTAGATTATCAAGTCCTTCAAATGCCCCTCGCTTGATTTCCCGAAGTGGATTGTCACCAATCATTCTGTCATGAAAAAAAAAAATTAAACATGCCATATTTCATCAGTGACGATGTATCACAATTGCCAGCAAAGCTGTAAGAAAGGGTTGAGACACACAACACAAAAACACACATAAGATATTACGAAGTTGGAAGGAAAGCAAATCAGTGTACATATCTGGATGTATTACAATAATCGCAATATTGGACAGAACAAAAGTTAAACGCTGTTGGATGTTTATTGTGCAGATAGAAAATTCAAACAAGACCTTAGAACACAGTTTCATGAATACTTACAGTCCACGTAGATTCCTCAAGCCTTTGAAGGCACCATTTTCGATATGTGTTATACGCTCACGCCAGAGAAACCTTCAATAAAGGGTGAAAAGTGTCAATTTATTAAAAACAGTCGATTCGCTTCAACTGAATTTATTTTGACAAGGGGGATTATATTGCCTGAAATATAGGCTTATCATGGTGTAGGGTTGTTTTAACAAACTGAAAGGCATCGGTCCATAATTGAAGAAAAAAAGATTTGTTGTTGTTGTATAAAATAAATCCAAGAAAAACAGGTAATTTCATTGCAAATCATTTTAACGAAATCGAAATTTATTCAAAATTGCCAATTCTCGTCCTCAGCTGAGTCTAAGAAATTATTTTTTTTTTAAATCTACCCTTTTTCAGGCAACGTTACTTTCCTTACAATTTTTAATGTATATATTCAAGCACTGATTAATTTCCTTTGAAGGTTTCGATGGTGGTAGTACGAATACTAGTAGATGTAGAAGACTTCAAGGTACACCAAGTATTCTTTCTTGAAGATGAGTATGGTCCCGAAAAGGACCTACTCACTCTCGACGTCTCGGTAAGCATGTTCTTACCGTCCTCAGGAGAATTGATTAATTTACTTTTTAACGTGCTCATATCATTTGCACCTATTCAAAAAAGATACAGAATACAGACATTTTACATACAGTACAGTAACAGAGCTCTGCCTCCCCAATATCTGATCTTCGTTATACAATATCAGGTCAGTTTGGTCAAGGAAAGGCGCCAGTGTCCGAAGTTTTTCCAATACATCCTGGAAACTCTGGTCAACTGTGGCATATCTGGTATTTTTTAAAATGCTGAGTTTGTTGGCCAAGGTTGCGACAATATCCTCTCCACTCATGTCAGTTACTCTTCGCTCAGTGAAGCTCCTTGAAGAAAGGTGAATGAAAGGGGAAAATTAGGAAATCATCAAAAGAATAACCAACATTAAGACCCCTGTAGAAGTAATATAAGACAAAATAATAATGGATTTTTCGTATTTGCTTGTGATTTAGAATAAGTAAGGAGGGCACCTACAGACAAGGATATATTGATAATTAGAAGAGGCGTTGTGACTCAGTGGTAGAAGAGTGGTCTCGTAACCTGGAGTACCTTTATTCGAAACCAAGTGGATGCGATATTTGCCTTTGGTATAAGGTGTGACTCATTGGTAGAACAGTGGTCTCGTAACCGGGAGTACTCGAGTTCGCAACTAAGTGGATGCGATATTTGCCTTTGGTATAAGGTACTTATCCTCATTACCAAGTCCCTCTGAAAGGACTAGTAAGTTGTTAGTCCACTGCCTGCTTACTAACAAGCAAACATTATGCATAAGCGTATATCCGTGTGTTTGTTTGGTTTTTTCTTTCTTTTTTTTTTTTTTTTTTTTTGGGGGGGGGGGAGGGGATGATCGACCTTTTTTGCCGAAATTTCTTCCATGAACTCACACTTAAGTATACACACACATCCCACTCACGGGCTCAGACCCCACACACATCTTGTCTTTTATTTTGCGAGCAAAAAAAAAAACAACTTTAATAACATTTTAATAACATGTTTTCCTTAAAAAGAAGGGGAGGGGATATATTTTGTACACGCCATGCCCCCCTCCCCCCTCGAAAAGGACATCCCCCCCCCCCCGCCCGGAATTACGCCAATGTAATGTAAATGCTTTATTAGTAGTCAGGTAAAATAACCAACCATAATTATGATATATATGGTAAGTATGTATGTTCCGCATGTATGATTGTGCACTATGAAGCTAACTAAAATTATAGAACGACTTACATGCATTTGACAAATGAATACCTGAGGATACTGGGTGTTGGAATACAGACAATTTCTGCGAGGACGAGAAGGACAAAGATGCGAAGATGAAGAAGATGATAAAGAAGAAGAAGAAGAAGAAGAAGAAGAAGAAGAAGAAGAAGAAGAAGAAAGAAGAAGAAGGAGGAGACTTCAGGAGGAGAAGGGGAATATATGCAGGAGGAAGAAGAAGAAGAAGAAGAAGAAGAAGAAGAAGAAGAAGAAGAGAAAGAGAAAGAAAATTAAAATATGTTTTTAAACTTAATTCCTAGGACACCGGTGCACAGTGGGCCAGGGCGAAACCAAAGTGAGCTAATAGTCCTTTCTGGCAATTTGATTTTTTATTTTTTTCATGCCCTGCTGAAAGACAATATCTGACTGCAGGACGACAACGATAGACCGCACGAAACTGCTACAGTATTGGAATTCCTGGAAGCAGAGGGCGTCGTGCAGTTGCCATGGTTAGAGTACCTACATAAAGAGAGTAGCGACAACCCAAGATTTGAACGCCATTTTGTTTCCCTGTTACGCAACATTTCTATTCAATTCCGATAAGCAAACGGGTGTTCGAAATAGAAAGAATTTGAACGCCATTTTGTTTCCCAAGAAGTAGGACGTCTATGTCGCTACTCTCTTTATGTAGGTACTCTAGCCATGGTCAGCTTGTTCCTCGGATATGAACCATATAGTTCGTGCATGGGCTGCCCTTGGTCGAGCCATCATGGACAGGGAGGTCATTCCTCAATGTCTGCTGGGGTTGGAAGATACTCTGATCGAAAAATTGCGTGCTACACCTGTTGACGTCATTAACAACCTAGTGGAGAGCATGGCACGATGTCTGCATGCGCTGGTTTGTGCGAGGGGTGGACATACCTGATACTCATGATACTAGTGACCTGAGTTAGAACAATGACTCCATTTTGATGCAAATTCGTCCATGCAATAAAAAAAAAAAAAATCATCTGGAAAACTGACAGAGGCTGAAATTAATTATCGTATAATCCTTAAATTACTGTGTATTGTCGTCATTGTTGTTCTATGCTCATGACATCCATCGCTCAGGACATAATATTTTTAAAAATCACTGCCAAATGTGTGTAAGAGGCAGAATACTAAAGTAAAGCGGTTATCGTGCATCATACACGCCATTTTTCAAAGCATATTGATAAAGTTATGCTGTGAAAATTTGGTGAAAAAAAATATTCCACCTTTATGACCAACAGTGTATTTGCACCCCGGTTTTACACTCATCCCTCAATCTGTCTATCTGCATGTATTCCTCTTCTCTGTAATTCTTTGGAAATAATTTCGAAGACTTTTCGAAATTATTCATTCTTCTTACATTATGAATAATAAGACAAATGGACTGAAAGAATGCATTGACTTCATCAATCAATATCATATTTTCGATAACTCCATTATACATGAAGAGTTACCTTATAGTATAATCATATCTATAAAAGACTTTCTGTACTTATACTGAGATATGTGGGGGGAAAGCAATGGCATAAAGTGCAAAGTTTATCGAGAAGAACGTGAATGGCTAGAGAGATCAGTTCTCACTGGATTTCGGCAGCCAATCATAAATCGATGTTAATGACGTCACAGGTGTTTGAAAATGTTTTCATTAGATTCTGTGGTCCGATTACCCTAAGACCTATCATTAAACCATAATGTTTGAGTAAACCTGAGTAAATATGAATTTGGCCCTCTTTGGAACCATCCTGGCCCACTGTGCGGGGGAAGTAGCTACGGTGATGCATTAAGTATCGGACGAAGGACTAAACGAGGACTCCTGCCTGTCCTCCTGTTTTATCAATTTTTGAATACGAAATATTACATAATAAGCCAACAAATTTATCATAAGAATGATAATTGAAAACAGACTACACGGGGTATACTCATTTCAGTTCATAATACTGTACCCAGTGAGATTCTAGCAATTAATTAAACTAGCATTATCACCATTACCATAGTAGGGACTGCAGCAATGAAATTCTACAAAATTCGTTGAAAACTACAGAAGCGTTAAAGTGCAGTGCGACTTGATGACTTGTCGAGATATCTTATCTCAACAAGTCGATTTAATATTTTGTCGACATGTTAAGTTCTTTATCAAACCATGTCGTCTTATTAACATTATAAGTCGTCATGGCGACATAAATTATCTTTCCAAGTCGACTTAACTAAAATACATGTCGTCATGGCGACATATATGATCTTGACAGGTTGACGTAACAAGAAATTATGTCATCATGGCCAAAATATATTGCAACGCAAGGTCGACTTCCCAAAAAATTATGGCGACATAAATTATCTTGCCAGGTTGATTTCACAAAACGTTCATGTCGTCATCGCAATATACATTATCTTACCACTTCGACCTCCATTAGGCCAAAATATTGTTACAAGAGAAAGTGTAGTTTATATATGAAAAAAAAGCTCTGAGGGTTTTTCCCCTCTTCTTCTTCTTCTTCTTCTTCTTCTTCTTCTTCTTCTTCTTCTTCTTCCCCTCCTTCTCCTTCTTCTTCTTCTTCTTCTTCTTCTTCTTCTTCTTCTTCTTCTTCTTTTCTGGAAAGAGAGGGTACGATTTAGTTGAAACTGCAAAGGGCGTTACTGATTTTTTCAGAATCTATTTAGTTTTCTTGAAAATGATGATCAAAGCATTTGAAAGGAAAGGTCTGTTTTATCGCGTCGGTTTTATTAAAACAGACCTAGGGGAATGGGCAAAATGGACCACTCGTAGAGGAACGTTTTGCCTGCTTGTTTAAGTCTTCAAACTCCGCCGACGAAGGCTAACTTTTATAACTCCAATTTGCATTTCCGCTTTTCTAGTTTCTAAAGGTCGCCATTTCTGCGCAAGGCAATGGCCATTTTTCTACCTATTGCTTTCAATTTCTTATCGTTTTTCTTTTAATAATTTCGAGGCATATTAACGTGATCATCTGTGAATAATAGCTGTGCAAACAAGCCAACAAAAATCTTTCAATCTTACATGTCGATATAATATGGATATTTAGACGACTTGTAGAGATAAATAAATTCTACTTTTTAATCGTTGTCCTAAAATTACATTTCAAAAACCTTAATTTGCTCTATTCGGCTTTGTTGAAAACCTCAAGCATTTAAAGCAGTCAGTCAGTTTTAAGCAACCTACGTCGTTTGACTGATCTCCGGAGTAGGGGCAGACTGACAAGGGAGAGTTCGGGGAGTTTTCCCTCATGCACGCAGTTTGACAATGTTCATAGAGGGCTGATGGATTTGTGTTCTGAGCAGGCGCGGTTCTAGTCCAGAAAAAAAAATAGAGAGGGCTACTAGGGCTTGGACGATTGTAATGTATATTGAAAAATGAAAAATATATATAATCAAAACTGCACCTTTATCTGCGACAATGTTTTTGGGGCTTGACCAATAATTTTTTTAGGGGGTGGGGTGGGGTGGGGGATTCAGCCTTCAAAGCCCCCCCCCCCCCCCCCCCCGTAGAACCGCGTCTTGTTCTGAGCGCCAACGGAAGTCCAGGTCCAGTTTGCCCCTGCTCCAGTATAAACGATTTTTCTTTTCTTCCAACTGGTTGATTTGTGGTAGGCCCCCGTGTGGATATGTCTTATAAAGGCCTAAACATCATCCGCGTAAAAGAAAACCTTGAAAAAAAGAAATTGTTTTTGAGCACTGGGCGGGTAACCCGGGGATCCCGTTAAGGGTATCAAAGACAGAAAAAAAAAATTCTGGAAAAAGGTAATGAAAGTAAGAGTTAATGATGCAATCCTTGAATAAATTTCGCGTTAAGGGTATAAAATCAGTGATGTAACACAATTTGTCCTGTCCAGGGTATCAAAAACACTGCGAAGTTAATTCCCTTCAGGGTGCTTTTCAGAAAATGATTTAGACGGGTGATGTATGTACA
Source organism: Echinometra lucunter (assembly GCA_029962745.1). Classification (NCBI taxonomy): domain Eukaryota; kingdom Metazoa; phylum Echinodermata; class Echinoidea; order Camarodonta; family Echinometridae; genus Echinometra; species Echinometra lucunter. The sequence continues at coordinate 2,238,676 of CM057163.1, read as the reverse complement.
GGTCTCGCCCATGTCCGGGATGTCCGGGATAGCAACCGGGTGGAAACATTTAAGATTAAACTAAAAACGTACCTCTTTAACTTATTTTATCAATGATTTTCTGTATGTGGGCCAATAGATTTCTATATCCTTTCCCTGCCAAGAGCTGTGCAACATTTGTTAAGTATTACCTCCGAGCCAATCCACTGCTATGCACAGCTCAACAGCTGGAATACATCTAGTTTCTGCAAAGCAAAATCATGTGAAATGAAAAAAAGGGACTTTAGTATACATTCCTACATCAAATATTGCCGGAATAGGTGATAATATTTCGTGTGATTGTGATAATCCTAGTTAAAATACAGCCATGAAACTACTGGCTATACAGCAACCACATGATTCATGCATTCAACCTACGGTGAATATTGGAAATCGGTAATCAGTAGGTTCGATTTTGGTCTTAAATATAAACTACAGCAACACACATTAATCTTTGATAAACGTTTGTTACATTGATCATGTCATGTGGCAGGCACATACAATGGATATCATTCAAGGATAGAAATAACATTTCTCTTACGATTTTTGACAGTTGTGATGCAATGGCCCGTGACGCAGGCTTCCTGCGGCGAGCCGGTAATATCTGAATAGATCAAGATGAAAAAAAAGGAGAAGAAGAAAGCTAATAATACATAGTTATATGAAGGCATCACTGAAAGAGGGGATCGATCAGCAGCAAAAACTTAACAGCGTATAATAGGGATATTGAAAATTTTGATCGATTTGATCATTAACAAACTGATTTTCTGCGTAAGGGATGGGGGCTAGTGGACACCCCTCTCCGATCTGAAGGAAGTGTTTGTCTCATTATTTAAACCTCCTTGGCATGCAGCCGTTATTTAAATCTTAAGAAATATTATACAACTAACTTCTAGATCCTAATCAAATGATTGGTTGAGCGCAGTCACGTGTGATTCAGTTTCGGGCCTATCACACGTTGCTGGTTTTTTTTTTCTGAAAAGCCTGCAAAGTTTCCAGTCCTATCACACGTTTTTTCTTTTGTTTTGTTGTTGTTTTTTATTTTAAACTTGTGTTGTTTATATGACAATGACAATGTGATTGACAATGACAATGACAATGACAATGACAATGACAAGTGATTTTTATTTCCTCATGTCACCCGAAATGGGTATTGGAGAAAATCATAAGTTTGCATTTAGAATAAGAACAATAATTTGAATATTTACATATTTATATACAGATTTTACACTAATTTAGATTCAGTAAAAACTTATAATTAAATAAATATATGAAGGAAAAGAAAATAATAAAAGTAAATAAATGAATAAATAAATAAATAAATGAATTAACAAAAAGGTCATTCAACAAAATTAAACATATATTCTCACAAGGTCCGAAAATGTTAGTATACATCTGGCACAAACTAACTAATATACATTAAATCTAAACAATAACAAAAACAGTAAACAAATTATTTAGAATGAAACATTTAACATTGCATGCTATAAAACCGTGACTGTCGTATGAATATTGTATTTACTACGATACAATTATGTACAAATCGAATCAACTTGTCTACTTAGAACTGAAGTGAAGCATTATAATCCTACAAAATTTTGCTAAATTCGTTAAGTCTTTGACATTACCAGAAATAAATAATTCATTCATCTTCAACGTGTTAGGCCTGTTTCTGAAATACATTTTCAGATATTTTCTTCTTTCATTGTAGAAAACAACATTCAAACAAATAATGAAATTCATCACCAATTTTCTTTGAATTACAAGTTGTACAATAACGGTCTGGGGAGCGTTTCATCAACATTTGTTGTCTGACAAGTTGTCAGATCTGACATCTTTCCTTGATTTTGATTGGCTGAGAAGCATCGTTACTGTGGCAACTGTCGGATAAAACAGACTTTGTCGGATAAAACATCCGACAAGTCCTTTCATGAAACGCTCCCCTGATCTATTTATTCCGTTAAATCTTCCAGTTACAACGGGAAGTTGGTGATTTCCACACTTAAACTTTGTTAAAGGGGGTACCCAATGCTGAAACAATGTTAGCTCATTCAAGAAAGCATGATTTTATTAGCAGAAAAAATCATCTGCCTAAAGTTTTTTAAAACGTCGTGTTGCCAAGGAAACCCCCAAATGTGTTAAAATTTCAGGATATTTTTGACCCCTCAGCTGTGACCCAGTTTCAACTGGGTACCCCTTTGGGATAATTTTACGTCACTTTTACGTCAAAATGACGTCAAAGTGGGTACCTTGTCGCGCACTTCTAGCAAAATGCGCGCAAGGTATAATACATATTGTACAGTCTAGCGCGCAGCACAACTGCATTGCGCGAAGCTGGGTAACCACTTTTACGTCATATCTCATACTCAATTTTTTTGGTCAACTCTTGACTTTTTATGAGAAAATTATCCAAAAGGCATTGATTTTCGATTTAAAATCATCAAATTTTTGTCTCGCCTGCGTAGCGGAGCGAGACATAGGTATCACTATTTCCGGTGTCGGCGTAGGCGTCGTCGTCGGCGTCGTCGGCGGCGTCGGCGTCGTCGTCAATAATTGTGTTGTACACCCAATAACTTTCTATAGCTTTAAGGTGGGATCACCAAATTCATACCAGAGGTCCATCTCTTGAAGGCGCAGGTCAAGTTCGAATATGAGTCGAATTTGAATAAGGTCAAAGGTCAAAGGTCAATGAACTTTCCATGACTGGCACTGTGCTATATTGTACACACAATAACTTTTTATACCTTCGAGGTAGGATTGCCAAATTCATACAAGAGGTCCATCTCTTGAAGGTGCAGGTCAAGTTCGAATGTGAGTTGAATTTGATTAAGGTCAAAGGTCAAAGGTCAATGAACTTTCCATGACTGGCACTGTGCTGTGTTGTACACACAATAACTTTCTATAGCTTCGAGGTGGGATCACCAAATTTATACCAGAGGTACATCTCTTGAAGGCACAGGTCAAGTTTGAGTATGAGTTGAATTTGAATAAGGTCAGAGGTCAAAGGTCAATGAACTTTCCATGACTGGCACTGTGCTATGTTGTACACACAATAACTTTCTATACCTTCGAGGTAGGATTGCCAAATTCATATGAGAGGTCCATCTCTTGAAGGTGCAGGTCAAGTTCGAATGTGAGTTGAATTTGATTAAGGTCAAAGGTCAAAGGTCAATGAACTTTTCATAACTGGCACTGTGCTATGTTGTACACCTAATAACTTTCTATAGCTTTGACGTCGAATCACCAAATTCATACCAGAGGTCCATCTCTTGAAGGTGCAGGTCAAGTTTGAATGTGAATTGAATTTGATTAAGGTTAAACGGTCAATGAACTTTCCATGACTGGCACTGTGCTATGATTTACACCACTTTGTTCCTGTAATGACATGAACTTTATAATTTGATACTTTTTAACACTAACATTTTACTTCAGTTCAACAGAGTTCATTCTACAGTTTACTGTATAATAGCAGTGAACTCACTACTCTCTATACCTGAACCAGATTTTGTATTTTACTTGTTACTGTTTTTCATATATTTGTTTATTTATTTATTTATTTATTTATTTATTTATTTATTTAATTTATCCATAACCAAGCCTATGTAATGATAATTTGTGAACTCCCTTTCACTTATTATTACAATATGATTGTGCATTTTTTTAAATTTATTTACTTAATTTATCCATAACCAGGCCTGTGCAATGATAATTTGTGAACTCCCTTTCACTTATTATTACAATATGATTATGCATTTTTCTGTCTGTGTATTTTGATTTAATTAACAGTGAATGCAACATGGCTGAAGGATCACTATGTTTGGATGCTTTTTGCATCTGTTTGTTCCACTAATAGCATGACCTTTACAATTTTAATACTTTCTAACACTAACATTTTACTTCAGTTCAACAGAGTTCATTCTACAGTTTACTGTATAATAGCAGTGAACTCACTACTCTCTATACCTGAACCAGATTTTGTATTTTACTTGTTTATTTTTTAAATGCATTTGTTGTTATTTATTTAATGAGCTATAGTTCTTGGCACCATTTATAATATTCACACAAATTTGCCAATGGTACAAATGGTTCAAACTTCCTACTCATACCCTATTACTTATTTTATCTTGTAGTACTTCACTCTTGCATCATTTACTTATCATATGCACACAGATCAATTTAGAAAACCCTACTGCTAAAGTGAAGGCAAGATGGCTAAAAATCACACACAATAAGTTTTTATATTTATCTTTCATGCACAACCTTTCCTCCATTTTTCAAACAATAAGTTTGCCATAACACCTTAATAATTAATTTAATTTTACAATTTTACTCACATTATTATCAGTTACATTCTTTTTCACTAACATTCATTTCCTTACTTGCATGGAAATAATTATAGCTTCATAGTATTAACAGCATTCTTAGTGTTATCTGATTTCCTAGGGATAAAGTAGGCCTATACCATTATTGCATATGTAAACTGTCAGAACCACAATTCACCCCCTAAACTGCTGACAGCCTCAGAAGTCATATAGCATAGTTTTGACATGCAGTCTCTTCATGACTGCAATATGCAGGCGAGACAACGCTTGGCGTTTGCCTTGTTAATATTATTTTTCTTAGAATTCTATTCTCGATCATTTATCAAAAAAAAAAATTACCATTGTCTAATCACTTTAAGGAAGTGCTATAAGGGTCTGGTATCTGTATATGGTAAGGACATCGATGCGCGTACTATATGTGCGCGTACTACTTGGAAGCGCAGTACAGTACCTGGCTGCACTGCGCTTATTGTACGTGATGCGGTGTACGTCACACAAGAAAGCAAATGGCGGCTCCATGATTGTGCGAGTCTTTGGGGTAAGTAGAGAAAAAAAAGTTTGTAGGATAGATTGATCATTGTTTTTATTTTACCAAATAACAGGATCCAGAAGATTCGCTGCATAAAACAAATGATGCATGTCTTCATTCGTTCATTATACGATCTATCTGCACTCTCGTTGAGGCTGTTTCCATCTAGATCGCACCCAACCTTCGTGCGGATAGATGCACACAGCCTCAACTCGAGTGCAGATAGATCTATATAATGAACTCATGCGCATGCAGCATTTGTATAATATACCAAGTATCCCAGCGACCCAAATGAGAATTTTGAAATGTTGAAGGTTTCTTTAAGAGTAATATAGTTGTAAAAGTACGTATAAGTAACACGTTGACAGTTTATTACAGTTCTCTCCCCCCCCCCCCACCCCCCATGGACACTCAGTGTCAAAATCATATTAATCAAGCTTTCCAGCCAAAGTAGTATTTTTTAAATTCATATCTTGAATATTGCATGTGATCTCTAAAATAGTAATAGAGCATTCAAAGAGAGGAGATGTACCATTCTTGTTAAAATCTGTCCCTGTTTCTACTCACCAATCGGTTTGCCTAGAGAGCAAGTGTTACAACTCCTGGGGCAGAGGAGAAGAATTTCTCCAGGGTTCGATTCACAAGCTCCGTTTCTGACCCAGTAATCACAGTTTTCATGTACATCTTCACAATCTGCATGCCAAGAAAGAGAGATTATCACTCTTGCGGGCAAATTATGAAATGAAATTTTCTTACTAATCCATTATTTTTCTTCCAAATAAACTTCACCAGCAAAAGTCCCGACGGCCTTTTGAACAGGATGTCACCGAAAGGAGTAAAATGAAATGAAAGTTTTTCTTGACAATACTTTCCGTATTTCATTCCATATTTCGGCTAATGGAAGCGACGCCTTCACTTGGTTAATGGAATGACAATAAGGTTCTTAAAGGGAAGGAAATATATTTGTAAACGTTGGTATTTACTTAATGATGACTTACATGAGCATCTTACTCCCGCCTGGTGAACCAGCTCACATAGATTCGCCCTAGTAACACCGTCGCTCGGACAATCCAGTATGTTAGATTCATTCCCAGTACACTGGACATTTGTGAGTTGCATTGGACGAGGTGAGAACCTAGATAGAAATTCATCCTGTTTTGTTATCCCGAGAGCATAGTGGAATCCAAGACTCTGACAGGCGATATGTCCATCAGTAATATCCCAGCCATTGTCACAGATTGGACCCCATCTTCCTGAACGGTACACCTCGACATTACCTTCGCTTGAAGTAAATCCATTCACTAGCCTCACATCTGCATGAAATCAGCATTGAAATTGGGTCACGCAACAAATGCTCCAATGAAATTTACTTCGAAGTAAGTTAACAGATACTGAAAATTTTTCATATCATTATCACCCCTTATTTATAGTTATTATATTGTAACTCTAATCTGACCCTTTAACTATGATTGAACAAAGCTTGACTGAAAACTAAATGGAGATGAGTTGTTGTCTCGTTGTTTTGTTTGTTTGTTTGTTTGTTTTTTTTTGGGCGTGCGCCTGTAATCCAGCTAACAGTGGAAGTTATAAACTGATTTAGCAGACCCGGGTTCGAGTCAAAGTCTCGTCTCTCGGATGGTGACGTCAAGGGCGATCCCAAACGTAAATAATCATAATATCTGACTGAGACACGTCTGTAAAAACCCAATTCAATAACAACAACAAAACCCATGTCACGACGGGGCACCATGTAATGCACTATTTCGGTCAAACCTATACACAGCTTTGTGATAATTATAGGTTTTTCAGGTCAATTTCATGATTTTGTCATTCAAGTTCATATTCCGAGCATTCAATTTCCCGCATTTCACGCTCGCAGCTCTGAAGCAGCTTTCAAATTCAAACTGGGTCATTCAGATTTACTATCCGAGCAATCAACTGTTTTGGGTCATTCAAATTCAAAGTAGGAGCATGCTTTTTGATAAATGGGCAATCAAATTCATTTCAAGCCGACGACCGAATCTCATTGGTTATTCATATTCGTGAAAAGGCAACCAAGTTCCAAATAAGTGCATTCAATTTAAAAGATTCATTGCATCTAGTTAGCTTGGGGTAATTGTGGGTGTTTTTCACTTAGTTTGGAATAAATTGAGCTTCTTTGGCAAAACATTTGCCATAATACTATCATGCTTTTAAAGTCCACTATTTTAGGTTTATGCCATAAATGCTTCCATCGAAACTGGTAACATGGAAATTATAAACATTTCATATTGCCGTTTATTTAGGCTTCCACATGAGAGATTTTATGATCATGTTGTATGTCATTTGGTTTTTAAATTGACGCATTGTGCGGTTAGTGTTGTGATTTTTTTCTTTTTATGGGTGGTGTCATCAAGGAGTGTAAGTTAGAAATTATGTCGTTATGCTGTTGAAGTATTGAAGTATACATGAGCATAAAAGGACATTATATCATTGTAAATATACAAAGACTGGAAGAAAACTTCAATGAGACTCATAGTTATGATAGTGTTGAGTTTCACATTTTCGACCTTTGATTAGATCATCTTCAGTAATTGTAGGTAAAACTGAACATTTTGATGCCTTCTTATATCAGTGTATAGAAAAACAGTTCTTGTTCTGTTTACCTCAGTTCCTGAAGATGATCTAAAATTTGAAACTCAACACTATAACTCTCATCGGAGTTTTCTTCCTATCTTTGTATATTCATATTATCCATAATAATTATGGATATCATTGTAAGTGGATACAAATTCAGAACGATATAGAACCCTTAAAAAAAGAATAAGCATACTGGAGGCCTACGGAAATGGGTTTTTTTTTTCTTTGTGTGTGTTAGGGTGAGGGATGTGCGGGTATATTGTGTACATTCTACAAAGGGATTGGTCAAGATAACCAATGTGTTGGTGAATTTGTGTCTGAACATAAGAATTAGTGAAAATCAACTAAAATTTGGGTACATTAATTTTCAACAAATAATTTGGTAATTATATGACCATCATCATATTGGTCAATCTTTACCAAAATTTTGGTCGGACAATATGCACTAGCATAATAGTTATTTTGACTAATCCTCTTTTGGAGTGTGCTCGTTTATCAGAAACAACCAACGCTCGTCCCGCTCTCTTCCTCATAACCCCCTTTTTTATCTTCTCCAATAAATTGAGTGCACGAAGTAGGAAATTGGTCGCCGGCAAATGAAATTGAACGCCCCAAACAGCGTCATCGTGACTACGAGTTGAATTTGAATGCGCAAGTAGGAAATACAATGCTCGCATTTGGAAATTGAACGCTCATGCGTGATTTTGATTTACGGAAAGAAAATAAGAGCGCCCGTAAATGAAATTGATCGATCGGATTCGGAATTTGAAAGCCCAAATGTCTTCGCGGGGCGTGCGTTGCGTGAAATTGAATGCACGTTCATGAATTGGAATGGAAAAAAGTATTTAATTGACCGGGAAACCCTATATTAACTCATCTAATTTCATTCAAAACTATTTTGTAACAAAATTCATAATCAAGCATCCATTTCGTTACAAAATGACTTCAAGTAGGTCATTTAAAAAGAAAATATGGCGGACTTAAAAAAAAACCACTTTTTTTGCTTTAAGAATAACAATGAAAAGGGAGGCTTGGATTCGGTAATGAATAAGTGACTTTCGTTGAACAACATTGACATTTGGCGCTCCAAAGCGCCAGGTGAAGGCCTATAGCTGTCAACAAAATATATTCTTTTGAAAAAAAAAAAAGGTGAGCTCGAAGTTAGGCCCTGTCCCTTTTGAAAAATTTGTTGAAAATCGAAATGATTATTTGGTCATGAATTTTGACCAATATGTGAAAATGGAGTTCTGAGTGCCCCCCCCCCCCCCTCAATTGTAGTTTTGGAGCTAATATCAAAGTTTACACGCCGTGGGATGCCAAGTGTAAACTTCTTTGTAAAAATATAAGGTTTTGTTACGGGAGAAATCCTACATTATTTTGTTAGAAAATTACCCTTTTGAAGTCCTTTTGTAATAAAATGGCTTCTCACTCATGAATTCTTTAACAAATAGTAATTTAGATTGAATTTTGTGACAGTTCTTGACCTAATATTACAGTTTACACTTGGTACCCAGTATGTCACAGCTTATTGGGATGTACATGTTTTTAGTTTGTAGAACTGTGTTTAGATACATGTAGTTTATATAATACAGTGATTTTTCCATCTACCAAGATTATTTTCACAAACAACCTGTTCGTGAAGAATCGTTGTATGCCCTTGCGACTTAATTTAGTGCTCGAGATTTGCACAAAAGGAGTTGTGATCAGAGTTTGGCCCACTCAGATTCATTAGGTTACAGTATGCCGCGTATTGCTTTGTTAGGCAAGCTCACTACAAAATAAATTGCGCAATGTAGTAACTTACTGAAACCGAGCTGGTCTAAAACTCTGTGCATAAACATGATGAATGGCTCTGGGTTAGAAGACAAAGGACTACCTCAACGACTCATATTTTGTGAGTCACTATGTGACAGGCACATTGCATATAGAAATATCAACGATATAAAGGCGATAAAGATAACGATTAAAAAATACTAGTAGTAGTAATGATGACACTATTACATTAACAGCAACAGAATATGAATAAGTTTTCCTGAAAAAAAAGATAAGGGCAAATCGAACTAAAACATCTTGTGAAACGGAAATTACTCATCAATGCTGTTCTCACGAAGAAAGAGCGAGGGGACTTGGGTGTACCAAAATGATATAACTGGACATTGAAAGATTTACAAATTATTGAAGGTGGACTCATATATGTGTGTACAAAAAATATGTACGAGTGGGTTACCCCCCTCCCCCGTATGAGGACCTGTCTACGTTAATGCTTTATTTTGTTTCACGTTAATGGTGTATCCAAAGACAACATTTATAACTGAACTAAAGACAATATATTTTACTTCCAAAATCATTGTTTAAAGCATGCATGTCATAATCAATAATTTGTTTCAGTTATTTTCTCAAACAGTTTTTCTTAAACAGCTTGGGTCATGTTTGGTAGTATTCACTAAACTTGAGATTCAAATCCATGCCTATCTAATATGCTTGTTTTAATTGAATTTATATGTAGTATATCTGTTGTTTTATAGAAGCTATTGTTGAATATCTGACTATATGATGATAATGAACAATGAATTTTGCCCCACTGTCAAGTTAATTTTTAAACTAAAACGAGACTTACTTGAAGGCTGTTGCTCGCATCGTTTACATGTCCGAAGGCAAGTTGAGAGAAATGATTGACAAAAAGAAGCAATCTCCGGTCCTGATGTCTCACACAAAGTACATGCACCTTGCCCAGCTAATGTGTCACAGAAACTTAGCCTTCTTTCTTCACAGGCTTGCAGAAAGTAGTAAAGGGATGTCATATGATTATTGTTATTTGTGGTCAAGAAGATGGAAGTATATGCTTACTTTATATCGATGAAAAAATGGGATTGTGAAAATTTGCAACGGGTGTGCTCAACGGGTGCTTGGTCGACAAAGAACATTGAATCAAAAAGCCTTCTAGTTCAGTTATTTGGAAATCTGTATCTTAATGTACCTTTTCATTTTTTATCGGAAGAGGACTACATTGTGAAAAAAACCGGAAGTGAGGAGACACTTCCATCCCCGACAGCGGTTCAGTATATCGGTGCATCCCAAAATTATAGCAGGTGCAGACATGGAAGATCCAGTAATAACAGTGGATCGGGAAAGCATCTCATTATCACTGCAAATACTAGATACTTGACGTTAATATGTCATTTGGATTTTTCTTTGATTATCAGTTATACTTGTGAGTAGCCATTGAAAGAGGTGGTAACAAAGGATTAAACATTGAATCACAAAACCAGGAAATTAATATGAGAAACTGCAAAGGGACTCCAGGCCTGTGGTATAACTTTAATAGACGAAGATTTCCCCGCTTGAATTCTGAATGAAAGGAAAGAGAGACATACCCGTAGAATCTTTCTCGCATCTACTGCATGTAAGTGGGCAGTCTCCAAGAAATGGCTGACATATATGAGCAAAGTCCTGTCCAAACGCCTCACAGAAACATGCTCCCTGCCCAGCTAATGTGGTACAATAGTCCAGGTTTGCATCTTGACATGCTGTCATTGATGGAGACAGAGAGACAAGAACAAAGATAGATATACGACCATGGAACCTATTCAACCCCGGGTTGGCGGCAATCATTTTATATTTTTCTACACACACACGTAAACAGTGCACCAGATACGGAAGGGATAGGAAAACAATCTGAAAGCAATACATACGCTCCGCCTCCTTACAAAAAAATTCTATTCTAACATTTCTAAAGCACAATGTCTAGAAACAAATTAACTAATAAAAACTAAGACAAAATGGCAGATGACACAAATTTACAGAGCACACTTGAGGTTGTTGATGATTGTGTCCTTAGAGAAGTCGTTTCCCTGTTCGAAGGCGATGTAGGAGGAGTTGTTAATATACCATTGGTTGTTGTTAATGGAGAATTCTTCGAGGTCGCAGTGGTCTTTGGAGACGTTGTAGAACGAGTCGTCGTAACATGATTTATGCTGTGGGTTGTTGTTGAAGACTGTCTAGCTGTAAACATATTCGGGTTTGTCGTGGTCTTCGGAGACGTTGGCGGAGTAGTCGTGACAACATGGGTTGCGCTGGCTGAATGATTTGTGTACGGAACGAAAAATGCGGTTCAGACATGAATCATGTGCTTTATTTTTGTCATCACGCATAATTACCATTTCATAATATGTTATCGCATTTCTTTTAATAAATTGAATACAAATTCTTGATACAGCAACTGTTAGGCCTATTACTTATACATCTTAGAAGAAAGAGATTTGCGGAGACTTGAAATTGGCTGAGTGTGGTGATGCTATCATTATTTGTTATGTTTTTATGTGTTGCCTATTGATTATTAATAGCTCTGCTGGAATCCTACGCTATAATATCGAGCATGTTCTGTGTAGAGGCAAGTACACAGAATGTCATATGTGCATGAACTTTCTTTCAAGAATGAGATACGTACCCGTTGATTGTGGTTCGCATAGATTACAAGCTAGTGGACAGTCTGAGAGAAAAGGTTGACAGAAAAGACTATATGGAAGTCCAAGAGATTCACACATACAAGCTCCTTGACCAGCTAGGGTGCTGCAGTAACTAAGCTCCATGTCTTGACAACCTGGAAAAGAGAAGCAAGAAAACATTGTCAAGAAAATCACTCATTTGAGAGTTATCATTCTCAATGAAAATATTCTCCAGTAATTTCTCAAAGGCTTTTGATGAGATGAAGATAAAAAAGTAAAATTATTCAAGTGTTGGTTTTTTTAATCGGCCACTGTTACTATTAGGATGGAAAAAAAATTACACCTGGACAAAAACAAATCTCATTTAACTACATTATTTCCTTTAGAAAGGGAAAATTTTGTTTAACAATCTGACTTATTGGTTTGACAAATTTCCTTATTTACAAGGGTCATTTGAGTCTTGAACTTTTTCTAGTTCAAATAGAAACTTACCCGGATGTAGCTGTTCGCACAGGTTGCATGTGAGTGGACAGGATGCTAGGAATGGATCACATAGGGAAGAAGCGGTCGATCCATACAGGATGCACAACATACATGCATTCTGACTAGCTAATGTGCTACAGTAACTACGGTCGGCGTCTTGACATCCTGCAAATGGTGACAAGAATGAATGATGCACATCCGGTTAAAATTGTAGAATTTGTATCCAAAAACAGATTAACTTCATTTTTGAAAATTTTAAAGCGAGGTCATCACCATATAGTTCGAAAATAAATGATTTTCAAATGATATATCGCTCATGACAATTAGAGGTATATTGTTGAATTCATCATGTTTATAGTCAAAAGTAGTGTGTATTTTCTTGCTACTTTCTTTATTTGTCTTGATCTTTTATTATAACCAATTATCTCCTGTATTGTAAATATTTAACAAACATTTATATATCTGGGGTTTGGGGGTTTGTCTACGTGTGTATGTGTGTGTGTGTGTGTGTGTGTATGTTTGTTATTTTAGTTCAAACTCTTAAATGGTACACCTCTCAACCCTCGGAAGCTGATAATCACAAGCTGATGCTGAATATCTCCATGTGCCAACTGCCTAAGTGTAGCATGACAATGCCACTCCCTTCCTGAATTAGTCACACTGCACTATGAACATGGCGGACAAAGAAAGCGGACAAAATAAACAACCTCTCATTCTACCCTTCACAATGGTTCTGGTAGTCAAAAGAACATCATTTCATAGCTATAATGCTTAATCATGTAGTTCCAGGTGAATATGCATGTGACTCCTGTTCACATATTTTAGACAATAGCAGTGAAGGGATGTTCTTTTGACTACCAGAACCATTGTGAAGGGTAGAATGAGGGGTTGTTTATTTTGTCCTCTTTCTTTGTCCGTCATGTTCATAGCTGGCTTCATATCAGAGAGCATAATTATTGTGCCTAAGTTCTTGACCATCGTATTCAAATATCTCCAAAGTAAACTTCCTATAGGTCTCACTAATACTCTCTAATACATTTTGCTAGACTTGGCCTTCCCTGATCAAACATGAAAGCTGTAGAGAGTGCACTGGAGGTTTTGTAAAAGAATCTGAAGACTGTCCTCTTAAATCTTGATCATTAACTTTTCATGCTTCTTGTTTTTTCTTTATATTTTAAGAGAAAGCAGCGAAGATGAATTTTATCAAGCATTCTTAACTTTATACAGCTCGGTAACGCGGCTTGTGTATACACACGTACATCCCGTTAAAAACAAACTAACGATTCCTGGCATTTCTTTGCGCAAGCAACAAAGACCAATTTGTCATTTGCTATATTCATGAAAACAAATGGCGCAATTTGTCATGACTGGGGCGTAAGATTTCTCTATACAGAGAGCTGTTTTGAGGAGACGCGCAGCTGCATAGGCCAACACTAGGAAGCAAATTAAGGGTCACTTTTACATAATATACGCAACATTTCCAGAATTCTGTCCAATCAGTGCTTCGTTTCTTTATTTCATTATGGACAGAAAGATAGATTTACCAGAGGTTAAGTATGACACAAAGCAAATATATATATTAAGCCTTAGCCTATTTGTCTCTTTTGAAATATGAATAAGTGAAAAAAAAAATAGAGAGAGGTTTCCTTTTTTTAATTTTTTTTTTATTTTTTTTTTCATGACTGGTTCCTCTCTGAGGCATTTTGTGTTGGATGCTAAACTGGGTAAGTGAACAAACATGACAAAGTGGCCCTATTCTGAGATCTGCTATAATGGGAGAGCTTCTCAATCATGATCGGGGCGGCGCCAGGGTATTTTGAGAAGGGGGAAAATGACCCCTGGTGAGTTTATTCAAGTTTAATCTGACCAAATAGGGGTATCGATATAGTTCCATGAATCAGCCCTCCCTTTCTCCATAACTCTTCTTTCTTCTTCTTCCTTTCTTTTACTCCTTTTCTCATTTTCTTTTAATGTCTGGTTTCTATGGAAAATGTATTTTATTCCAAATTGAACTGGACAAGTTTACACCCGATAATGTTGTAATTTTGTTTGTATAATCCTTTACAAATTTATTTTAAGTAACTGCTTGTGGCTGAATGCCAAAAGTTTTGAGTTTACCCGCGTTTTTACATTGAAATTACAAATTACACATCATTTCGGTAAATATTTCTGTACCAATATAGTCGTTGTATTATGCGTGCATGCCCTTTTTGGACAAACTTCCCCGTTTATGGGGAGGGGGCTGAATCGTATGATTACGTTATTTACGCGCCGCTTTCTGTTTGGGCATACCATTTCATAACTAGATTTTCTAAAATGAATTAAAGCAAAAAAAAAATAAAAATAAATAAAATTCTGTAGGTTACTGCTCAACGCTCCAGTCCAGGAATCAACTGGGCAGGAGTGTGCGCCGATGTCGGTGGAGCGGAGGGAGTAAGTTTAAGAACTTTAGTTTTTACTCTGCTTTTGGACGATTTGGAGAACTGCTCTTTAACCGCTTTATGCATTTTGGATGTCGATGGTTGATGCGGAAAGCGTGTTACATTCGGGGAATATCGTTGGCATGGACGAGTATTTATAATTTATTTCTTTGCAGCAATTAGAATGTAGGCTGTAGCCTAGATGAAGAACTACGTAAAGCTTCGGACCAGGCGCAGGACTTTTTGCCCTCTAACGGACCAGTAAGATCAAAATATCGACTGACTGTGCCACATACTTAAGTGGTTCCTAGTCCAGCTTCCGCTCCATGAAAGTGACGCTGCTGTATCCAAAGTAGTCAACTGTGACAAATCTGGCTGATGTCCTTTGTTTGACGTCAGTCAATGCAAAGCATTGTGTTAGTAATGCTAAGTTCCCACTGTCGTGCGATCTGTCCCGAGCGCCACGATTGGCCATTTTAAGCAAATCATGGAACTTTCGCGCTTGTATTGGGGCAGCGTCATGTTCCCGCTATCACGAATCGCGCCACGATTGATATCTTGGTTTTAATCGTGGAGTATTCCTGGTAATCTCATCAAATCTCATCAGATCTTGAGGTCAGTCGGTGAAATTGTGTTGATCGTAGAAAAAATTGGGACGGTTCAAATCGTGGTTATCGGAATCAACCTTGGAAAAGACCAACACATTAAGCTCCATTGGATAAATTGCAAACTCGCGCCATGTCCAACAAACTGTAACGATTTGGGCCTTTCAGAAATGCCACCCAAGAATACTAAGGCAGGAAGGGAAAAGGTAATGCTGGCCAAAGCGTGAAAGTTCCTACATCAGCTACGAATGGCCGGTCGTGGCATTCGTGACGAATCGCACGAAGGTGGGAACCTGAAATTACCCTTTCCCTCCTTGCCTCCAATACCCTTGGGTAGCATTCTACAAAGCCTCCACACGTTACAGATCTTGGGAAATCGTTCGAGATTGCCATTCACCCCAACAGTGCTTAAAGTGTTGATCTTTTTCGAGGTTGGTTCCAAAAAACACGATTTGAAAGTACGATTAGATGCAAAATGCCACGCTCTCATACGACCTCATGTGATAATTATATGACAATTTCGCGTTGATCATAGAAAATTTTTGACTAGTCCAAAATTGTTTTTCGTGATCAACACAATTGCAAATACCGACCTCAAGATCTGATGAGATCACTACGATTAATCCACGATTTAAACCACGACTGCAATCGTGGCACGAATCGTGACAGTGGGAAAATAGCATTCCTATTTGGGTATATAGGTCCCAGACTGCTGAACACTTTTGTCGGTGTACCCAGAGGCTTGACTGCAAACCCTTGATGTTATTGCACATTCAAAGAGATTTCTCATAGGAAGTGTCTTAAAACGTCACAAACCGAATTATCGGGCTTAATGTTGGTGAGAAATGGTAAATAATTGCAAAGCACATTTATAGGTAAATGACCTAGTTGTAATTGCTCCCCCAGTGTATCCGGTAATCACCATATTTGCCATTTTTTTTTCAGCGGTCCCTGAAGACATTTCTTTTTAATAGTTAATTGCTAAATATAATTTATGTAGATTCCATCTGTAATTTCCCTTTTTTTTTCTCGGTTCATTAGTTTTTTAAGCGCTGTGATACATGTTCACTCATTGTCATGATTGTGAGAGAGCTATATATGCTAGAAAACAAAAACAACATCGTGATAACACTTGAACTACGACAACAGGATATAAACAAACAAAAACATAAAAAATATGAAAAATATACCATTAAAAATGCTGGTATACCGTGATGGTTGCAAATAGCAAGAAACTGTATTAAAAGCATATTGTATTATTACAACGTTTTACATGTGAAACTTCTCTGTTGAAACTCATACATCATGACACTAATACACTGCACAGATCAATGGTTCTCCATACGTGATTCTTCACAACATGGGGTATACCATGAACACACGCTTTGTTGAAATAATCAAATGGAGAATTTCTCCTTCCGAAAAATTAGGGAAACCCCTGACTGGAATATATTTCATCAACTTCCTCATGCAATGATTTTAATGTCTGGATATTATAAACCGTATTTAGTCTTTTTTATTAATTTCTGTGAAACGAATCTTCAGTACCGTAGTTGGTTCTTTAAATCTAATATATATTTATATATAAATATATTCTGAGCATCACCCATTTTCTTAAATGCCATTAATAAATTATACACTTTGTCAATGCTGTCTAATATTTTTAATGCGATTAAATGCATTTTCGTGTTGTTGTTTTTTGTTAGTTGATTTTGTTTTGTTTTGTTTTTTTTTTTGACCGAATTCTGCTTTTTACAATTTATTTACTAAATGATTTTATTGTTCATCTCAATAAATATAAAGAAATCGTGTGCAGTGTGATCCGCACTAATTTGTGCAGACAATAATCTTCTCCATAGTTTATCCTTCTTTTACAATGTTCATTTCTTTTAAAAGAAAATGCATGAGGATAAAATAAATGGAAAGGCGTTTGATATTTTCAGCCATATGTCCAGTAAATCTTTTAAAAAACATGACTTGGCATGCCTGGAGAACTGGTTGCTCATCGCTCTTTTGAGATCCTGGAATCTCTGGAGTAGTCTAAGCTCTCGCATTTTAGAAACCTTGTATCACTCACGTTTAGGTTCGTCAAAATTTATTGTTCTCGAATATCACGAAGATGCGCAAAACCTCCATGACGAAATTGTGTACATGTCTGCTAACAATTTTTGAATATTCTGTATGCTATACATGGAGGAAAGACCAATCCGACGAGCGATTTATGTGCATTGAATTGAATTGAATTGTATTTACTGAACGTCATTGATATTCATCAATATTCTCTTCTGTCATAAACATAAACATGAACATAATCATAAATCAATACAAAATAGATAATGTTAAGTTTTTAAACAGAAACAAAGTAAAACATAAATAATAGCATTTCGAGCTATTAATGATATAGGTTAACATAAATTTAACTGTATTTTCATTTCTCTTATGTTTTAGCTCTCTGTTGGCGAAGCCATTACTGCAAAGTCCCCGCGCTGCATATCCCCACGGGCTCTGTGCATGATGAGGGCCGTACGCATAATTTTTTTTTTCCGGGGGGGGGGGGGTGAGACTCACTAAAATTTTCAAAGAAAATCAAAAGCGAGGAGTGAAGGACCGAGCTGGACATGAGGGCATTTTTTGAAGTGAAATTGAAAGATTTGGTGCACACTTTTGGTGAATTTTGTGAAAATTTTCCGTTAAAAAATGTAAGTTTTTAAAATTTCTAGGGGCCAACTGCCCCGTTGCCCCCCCCCCCCCCCCCCCCCGCTGCGTACGACTGTGTTCATTGCGAGGGATGTGTCCAAAAATTCGCTTGAAATTGACAGGTCTTTCCTTTGGTATTCCTTTGAATAGCTGGCCTCATTTCAATCCTCCTGTATCCTAGCGAGTAATTGTGCCAAAATTGTTATGGAAATTCGACTAAGTGCAATGTCATTTTCACAGGAAAAGGCGTTGGTGTCATTTTCAAGAGGAAGGTTCCCGTGTTTGCAC
Organism: Echinometra lucunter; assembly: GCA_029962745.1. NCBI lineage: Eukaryota > Metazoa > Echinodermata > Echinoidea > Camarodonta > Echinometridae > Echinometra > Echinometra lucunter. The sequence continues at coordinate 2,220,250 of CM057163.1, read as the reverse complement.
TCTCATTCACTTTACACGTAGCTCGGGACTTTTAGTATAAAAGGTAGCATGTTCATGGCACATGAATTAAAATACATAAAATAGACGTTTTTAACAGTTTCTTCCTTATTAAAAGAGTGTTCATGACTGAGACCTGCTAATTTGTTTCAACGGGGAGATCGTTTTGTGTGTGTGTGGAGAGACCTTGCAGAGAGAGACCGAGAGACCAAGAACTTTCCATCATAGTATGATCAAACACATCCTAAACCCACATATCTAAAATAGACGTGTTTCTTGTGCTCTTCATTAATCTTATTCTGCTACAAACGTATCTAACTGACGCCAAAATTCGACCATCATTCCTGACCTTCACTTCAAGATCAGTGGTGTACATGTAACTGGTATCAGTAGCGACAGGCTTTGGCCGAAAATCTGCAGATAAGCCGCAGCAGTGATCAGTGCTCGATTATTACCCTGATATTTGCCAATAACCAAGCCAAGTAAGAACAGTATCTAGTTTCCCCATGCAAGTTTTATCACCATGGTACCAAAATCTTGTCCACTTTATTTCAGAAAAACTCAAGGATTTTTCTATCAGTGATCCACTGGCGACGGATATCTTCATCTTCACGGCCAGGAAGACGTGTATTGGGATCGGGTTAAGTGCTTAGTTCAATCGTCCAGCAACAGAGAACATGTACATTGACGACACGAATACTCAGACTTAATGGATAAGGTTTAACATTTATTTGGGTGATGTATAACTCGAACATAAGAATTACAAACAGGAGTCTAAGAGTAAGTCTGATGGTGACTGTACTCCGATGTAGTCTGAAGTATACTCTCTGATTGTCTCCGCTTTTCTCCTTTGAGTCCAGAGGTAAACCCCTTTAATAATGCCTAAACCCTCTATTTGGAGTCGGTATACATTGAGCTCTTGACCAAAGGCTTAATGTCCGTCATAACTTTTGCTCAGGAATGGGGGAGTGGGTCATTTATTTGGAAGGAGTGATGTAGTGAATATGAAGACCATAAAGTGACCGATGCGTCATAGCTTTAGTTGGGGGAGATGTATGAGTAATACTTTCTGCAGAAGAGTGAAGTTTGTAAACATTCAACTTCCTGTTTAAAAGTATTGATAAATTGTTGTATTGATGAATTATAGAAAATAGTAAAATTGTCTTATAATCACATAACATCCCCTTTTGTTAGAAAACATGGCTTTCCCTCATTTGTTTAAAGTAAAATACCTCTCAATCAACTTAAATGGATAACCGATAGAAAAACAAAGAAATTTACAGTAACATTCGATTCTACAGTCTATTCTATTCAAACTCATTAACCACACAATACATCAAACAATCTTAACTTTATCTCAAACGATATTTTTAAAACATAAGAAGTAAAGAAAAGAAAGAAGATTACAAAGAAAAGAAGGGGAAAAGGTTTTAAAGAATATTCCATCAAAATCTACTCTAAAAACATATCAGTCTAAATTCTAAATTCTTTTTGATTTGTTAAAATGAAGTTAATCAAATTGTAAATTATCCAATCCTTCAATAAAATGCCAAATCAGCATCCTCTGAAACGGGCACTGCAGAAAACAATAAAACTAAAGTTGCGGTCAACAATCATAAATCCAAAACTGAAACATACTGTTTTTAGTTTCCTGATATTGTTTATCTCATTGAATAAGACCGGATGAATTATAACTTTCACGAATTGAAGTATAACAAATTATGATGTTATCGAAATAGTTGCCTTACTTCACAATAACATCATATAAACCAATCAGTTTCGAGCTGCGAGCATTCTCATCATAGGGAGATGTGCATCTGTGCCAAAATTTGAATCATTTTGTACTTCCTATTCTGAAGCATATAAAACATAGAATTCTGCACTAACCAAATCATTCTATAAGAGTTTTACTCCAAATTGCTCGGATAACGTCTCTCTGACGGTTTTTCAAGTACTTTCAAACTTGATTTTTATTCATGCTATACACAAAGCATTGAAATACTCTAACACTGGAGCGCACAATGCCTGTATTGGTATTCCTTGACACATTAAAGTGTAGTCCAGTATCATTCAAAGTAGAAAGTTGCTTTGTTTTACATTTTAACCGTATATATTATAAAGGTTAGATTGAAATACATGAATTAGTGCTTTGTAGTCTCTACTTTGAATGTGATTTTGTTCAGAATTGTCGGTCTATACACGAAACATACGCCACATGATTCAAGTCAAGCTTCTACGTGTTAGCATCATTTTTAAATGCATTTAAACTTTCCCACAGGGATTTGACGCTTACGTCTTAATCAGTATTCCTTTAATACTTTTCTAGGATATTTTGGATACATGTGCGATGCTCAGTGATTACAAATCTGAGATTTATGAGAAAAAATATGATAAATGAAATAGTTCAATTTTGTTTGGAGGTGATTTTTTTTTTTTTTTTAAAATTAATTGTCAGCGGTAATAGAATGGCGTATCAAACCGGTAATAACAACGCATGGATACGCTAATCAATCGCTTATACTACATTCTTACAGTAATACACTAACACAAGATATCTAAGCAAACTCTTGAAAGAAAATATCAATTCAGAATAATACCAGCAGCAAACCAAAGAGATAAAAAATATAAAATATTATTTATCATTTAAATTGGTTTGACTTACCGCAGCCATCCAAATCAGAAAAATGTGCAAAAATATTGAAAACATCAAAAGAGACAGATATTATACAAAAATATAGTAGTATAGAAGTTGTCCTCTCAAAAGTCCATCTTTCATATTTAGTGTCAATGATCTAAAGTCAGCCAATCTGTCAAGATCCTCCCTCTGGTCAAAGTTGGTTGATCTCAGGTCTGTAAGGTCTCTTTATTGTCACTGTTATTGTAGTCGTTGTCTTTCATTTTGTCTCTGCTTTCATCGCTGTCCTCATCGTCGTCTTCGTTGCAATGTGTTTGTTTGTCAGTCTGTTTCTTACGTCTGTCATGTTGTCTTCGTTGTCTGTCTTCGTTGTCATCATGTATCGTTTAGTAATCGATCAGATCAAGATAATATAATGTAAAAAAAATCATGAGTCGCAGTTCAGGAGAAGGTGTGTTCGTTAGAGTGCTGAAATGAGAGCTTTCCTCAACCTCTTGTCATATAAGCTCACCATGATGATATCAATTATCAACACTGTGTATACTTTAGCTGTGCAAAACCGGGTCTCCTTAGCTGGATGAAGTTGAAAACGGGTTCTCTTTAGCTGGATGAGGTTGAAAACGGGTTCTCCACCATGTCGTTTATTGGGATCGTGTTTAGTATTTAGTTCAATCGTCCAGCAACAGAGAACATGTACATAGAGACACGAATACTCAAAGTTAAAGGATTAGGTTTAACATTTATATTTAGGTGCTGTATATCATTCGAACATAAAATTACAAACAGAAGTCTAAAAGTAAGTCTGATGGTGACTGTACTCTGATGTAGTCTGAAGTATACTCTGATTGTCTCTGCTTCTTTTCTTCGAGTCCAGAGGTAAACCTTTTTAATAATGCCTAAACCTTCTATTGGGAGTCGGTCAACCTAGAGCTCTTGACCAAAGGCCTAATGCATGGTGGCCCTGAAGTAACGCTCGACAACAGGTCTTGTGCGACGTGAATTTCGCATCCCAGGTCGTGAAATTCACGACCCGCGATGCGAAATTCATGCCCTTGGCGCAAACTTTGCATCCGAAGTCATGAAATTCACGACCCGCGGTGCGAAATTCAGGACCCGTGATGCGAACTTTGCATTCCAGTCCTGAATTTCGCACCGCGGGTCGTGAATTTCACGACTTGGGATGCAAAGTTTGCGCCACGGGTCATGAATTTCATGACCTCGGATGCGAAGTTCAGGACTTGGGATGCGAAATTCAAGTCGCACATGCGTCATAGCTTTCGTTGGAAGATGTATGAGTAATACTTTCTGAAGAAGAGTGAAATTTGTAAACATTTAACTTCCTGTACATCATGAAACCCTTCTGCTTTCGCACATTACATTAATTGCATGTTAGTACATTATTTCTCAATGTTTAGCTATATATTCCATTGTGATTAAAATACGGGACAAAACGGTGTCCCGGGGAGGTTCGTACGGGACGCGGGGCAAATGGTTCAAATACGGGACTGCCCCTTAAAATCCGGGACTTCTGGTCACCCTGGTACATGCATGGTGGAATTTGTCTGCAGGTACGGTTATTCTATATAATAAGCTATTTTCTTCGTTTTCATGAAGTAGCTTCAACGTTAATAGAAAGAGGACCTGCAGAAGGAAAAGGGGAGGGAGGAGAAGAAGAAGAAGAAGAAGAAGAAGAGGAAGAAGCAGAAGAAGAAGGAGAAGAAGAAGCAGAAGAAGAAGGAGAAGAAGAAGGAGAAGGAGGAGGAGAAGAAGAAGAAGAAGATGATGAAGAAGAAGCAGAAGAAGAATGTGCAAGTGTACAGCGGGGTTTTCCCCTGTATATTGCTCAATACAATCACCTGTGTAGCTGAAAGAAAAAATAACTACAACATAAATTTTGTCTATAAGATCCGAAAACGAAAAAGTTGATTTTATTCACATCATTACATTTACATCAATACGTAATATTAGGATATTATGTCTCTTGAATTTATATTGTGTGTTATGACTTTATATTGTGTGTTATGACTCTAGAAGGTTCATGATTCGACTTATATCGTTAATGTAATATGTTGAGATACAATTATTTTGTATGATTTTGAACTGAATGACTCAATAAATACTACCTTTAAAAAAAATTACACCACTACATCGGGCTTTCCCCTGTATAGACTACATTTTAATACAATAATCTGTGTGTGAAAGAAATTAGCTACATAAATTTTGAATATAAGATCCAACCATGCAATAGTTGATGTTATTTACATTTTCGTCACGCCTTAATAATTAGCTTAAAGGGTGGAAAACGTCAGTCTCCTCTGGCAATAATTATTTAATATAAGATCCCGGTTGCAATGATTGCACTACTACACCGGGGTTTCCACCTATATTCATTTCAATATAAGATCCCGGTTGGTATGATTGCACTACTACACCGGGGTTTCCACCTATATTCATTTCAATATAAGATCCCGGTTGGTATGATTGCACTACTACACCGGGGTTTCCACCTATATTCATTTCAATATAAGATCCCGGTTGGTATGATTGCACTACTACACCGGGGTTTCCACCTATATTCATTTCAATATAATCAGCTGTGTAGGAAAAGAAAAACTACCGATTTTTAATTTAAGATTCATTGCATCATTCATGCCTTAATCATTATCAATATTTAGCTTAAAGTGTGTGTAGTCTCCTCTGTAAATTCTAGCATCGGATACCCGAAAGTGTGCTTTGGTGCAGAAATTGAGTGGCAGAATTTTATTGGTTTATAAAGGAAGTAGGTTTTTAAACCATTATAAGGATAAACGTATAGGGAAATTAGTAAGAACATCGACAGCAGGGAAAAAGTACAAGAGAAGCAGCGATGAATAAGTAAAATGTTCTTTGTAAAGTCATTTTGATCGTGTTACATGTTTTGTTTGCCACGCGTTCCTGTTTAATTCCACTCGTGGTCATTACCACCTCGCTTCCAAACTAAATAATATAATAAATTACGACAATTATTTGTCATTGATGTAAGATTTGAGTAAAAAGCTGTCGAGTATAGTTATTAGAGCCGACGATTATTCATACTAATCTTTGATGACATATACACTAAAGATGAATAAAAATATACATGGGCAATCCCAGGGTAACTGACGTTACCAAGATAGAGTACTTTTGGTATTGTTTGTATTGTAGTTTTGTGAATAACACTTGTTTCGGCTTTTAATTACTATAGATAAATAAGTTAATAATGGGGAAGAAAGAAAAGGACAGTTTTATCTCAAAATGCATTTCTTATCACACAGCAAATGAAAAGGGGGCCGGTAACTGACGTTACACAAAAAGACATGGAGAATGATGGTGTAGAATCAAATCTATATATCTCATGTCTCAGACTTGTAGGATTAGGTAATTCACTTGACATTACACCTGGCTTCCTGGGAAGAGATGTGCAAGGTAATTAGCCATTTGAATAATTTGTTTTAGTTTCATGAAAAATTTACTGAAGACATGTTGGTAACTGACGTAACGTATCTGACGTTACACTTAAATTCAGCGCAGGTTTTGCACATTTCCATTAGTTTTTCATTCATTAACTACCAAAAATCTGTTAAAGTAATCCATTAAAATCAATCAAATGAAAACAGATCTGAGAAAAATCAGTAAATATCAGAATAAGAGGCATTTAAAGCACTTTTCCCCTATCAGAGTCCCGTGTGTGCAATATTTTGTTTGTTTATGTTTTTCTCCGTAAGAAGGTCGAAATGCAATTTTTTTCTTAAATGTTTATTTGTAACAAAAAGACGACTCACTAGTTAGTTTAGACTTTTTATTTAGAATTAACAGGGCTCAGTGCGATTTCAAATTTTGAGCTATGTTCTGGATTTGCTATCATAATATTTTCTGCATTATTGCTTCACGAAGGATTTTTTTCCCCCAATATCATGTCTTAAGCATGTTAAGAAGAGTGGGAATTCATAGATAGATAGATAGATAGATAGATATTCATCTTTCTTTCCACGTGTTACATACAACTTTGCATACGATCAATGTTATATATTACAATGCAAACAAAATCACAACAACAGTATAATGAAGTGGATTAAAAGAAATATGAGGAGACCTTAGTAAAAGCAGAGCTTGTAAGGTGTAAGGTCCCCTCTGAACCAACTTACATGTATAAGTTAGATGGTACATAGCGGCACCATAACAGTACTGCAGCATTTTGAAAGATAATTGAAAATCATAGACTGGGCCAAAATTAGCATAAAAATCCCCCAGAAGTTAGTATATTACTATTATTTTTTGTAAAAAAATACTAATAATAACAATACTTTACTTGCAATGAAGATCGACTAGCGCCCCCCCCCCCATCCCACACACACGCACAAACTCAAATTCACATATTACCACATCTGCTCATTTTTTTTGTAAAACTTGGCCCCGTTTTATAAAACTTCTTATCAATAGCAAGTTTGCAATTAATGTTATAAGCTACTGAAATACTTGCATCTGATTGGCTGAGAACAAATTTGTCATAAATGTGGGATTTTTTTTTTTACTGATAACATTTTTTTAGACGGGGCCCGGATTTGCACGTTGGTCTGGCATGTCGGAATCGTGGATGAATAATAAAGAAGAAAACCCATTTGAAAAAAAAAAACCAACAACAACTATTGGTCAATCAAGCCCATAAGTTGAAAATGAGTAAGTCATATCACATTAAATCAAACACAATATCCAAAAATTGACATAACGGCCAACCAGGAAATATTGATAGTAATCTCTATATACCAATACATTCTGCTGTGCTGCAAGAGCTTTTGCTGTGATCAAAATCGCAGGAAAAGCACCGTGCCGTTCAGAACATCAAACAAGGAAGGGATGAAATACAATGAGCCAGAAAAGTCCGTGCAGATAATGTCCCGTCAGAAGAATTTCAAGAGTAATCTGCAGCCTCTTTATCTATTGTATTACAAAGCTTGATACCTTAATGCACAATCATAATTTCAGTTATAATAGAAGAGAATTATTATTATTACATTCGGGGGGGGGGGAGTTGGACAAACTTTCTTGAGTACAAATGAGGTAAAGTAACTTTGAACTTCTAGCGCTAAAAGAGAAGAACAAAATTGGACATCACTGAATAAAGTAATAATGACCAAAATTCACAACAAACTTACTTGTGATTTGAGAGAGACTGGATCTTGTAAGAAGTACCAGGACCAATAAAAATCGAAATGATAACCCATCCATGTCTCCTTACACTATCGTCCGTAAACTATGAATTGACCAAGACAGTGTTGCGGTGTCAATATCATACTGGCATTATGATTTGAAAGCGGCGTTCTGCTTGAGAAGTAAGTATATGAATTTTGAATAGACTGCACAATAGAGAACGCCTGGACGCCTGGAAGGTAAGGTGATACAATCGACCCATGTATGCAGCAACCGCGCTACATGGGGGCAGGTAGCGATCACCCCCTATAATTTTTCAAGTGACCCCCCCCCCCCAACAAAAAAGGGGAAGGGGAAGAAGAATGATGAAAGAGGAGTATGGGAAGAGTGTGCTGCCGAAGGGTCATACAAGTATTATATTAGCTTTATTTGTACATTTAAAGATGCTTCCCCCTCCTCTATCCAAATACCAAGGCGTCGCCCCTTCGTGCATGATTTACATCGAGCATCTAGTGCTAGCCATCGTATTTATTCATACTGTTGTATTATTATCATTATTACTATTAGAATTATTATCATCATTATCATCATCATCATCATCATCATTATCATTTGTGTGTGCTATTTTTATCTGTCACACCTAACTGAACGGAGTAACGCCTGCAAGAAAGTAATTTTGCGCAAGAACATCTTCCGGTGATGAAAGTCGTCTCCGCCGCTGCTTGTGGCTCTGCAGACACTGAGTATTGAGGAGATGATATGCTATTATGACCGGAAAAAAAGATTATCACCAGCAAATAAATAAAGTGATTTTTTTAACGTGTATCCCTCTTGCAGATGTCTTAACAAAGTAACGAATGGGAAATAAAAAATACAGGTTGGCATGTTTATGAAATTTGTCCGAAGATTAAAGTGCATAGTGCCTAAACTTCATGCGTAAAATAATTTATGAAAGCATGTCTAGAACTACAAGTCGATCATAACATTTAATATTAAAATTTTTATTTCATGAACTTCTTCATGAACCGGCAGAAAGGGCTGTCAAATTTGTACACTGTGAATGATCGACGGTCACGATGTAGTGGTTCTATGATTCAGTTTATCGGAAAATAGCATTGAACACAGACATACTGAAGCTTTTCGACATACACCCATCGGAGTAAAATCGCACGATCCAGGTTATTTGTGATTTGGTGATATTCTGTTTGTTTGTTTTTGTGTTTGTTTTGTGGGGGGGGGGGGGGGGGGGGTTGTTCTTTCAGAAAGGCCTTAATAAGTTATGAGACAAATGACGTCAAATACAAACTGATTTTTTTTTCTTTAATTACTCATTTATGTGTGCATTCAAAAATTAACATTGGGATGTGTCATAGGAATTAAAAATCACATATTTTAAGAATGGAATAGCTAAGTGCTCGTCGGGTAGTGAGGAAAACTAAAGGACCAATATTTATAAGCTCTAGACTCTGTGTAATTGTTCTATCGAAACTGAGTATGTGCCTGCAGAAAATGTATAAACAATTTCATCATTTGAACAAATGGTATGGAATTTTACACACAGACTCAAAGTAGACGGGTAAACTTTAGTGCCCAGTGGTACTTTTTTTAATTCAGCAAAAAAAAAAACAACAACGAAAAAAAACATCAAACATCAAACATGACTGGAAATGCAGAAACAGGCTTGAACAAAAAGAAAACTAACCAAAAGCAAAACAAAAACAAAGCAAAATACTAACAAGAAGCTGAAATTCCAACTGCAAAGTTGAATCAAAGGAAATGTATCAATTTTAGGTTCCAAAAAGTACTACATCTACCCATTTAAAAAATAATCAATGTTGATTATAAATACATCTGTGGACTGAGATTTTTTAAAGATAGTTTTACTTTTGCATCATAACAGTATTATAATCCTCAAAACTATCATTCCAACTGTCATTGCTATGATAATCAAAAATAATGTTTTTCTCAGAACTTGGATATAAGGATATAGTATTTTTTGGAACCGAAATCTTCAATTATGCATATATTTTATGACAGAACTGTGTCATATTCTTCTGCAATTCCAATACTCTACAGCCTGTAGGAACTCTTATTTTTATCACCGGAATAGATAATAATGAAATCATTGCAGATAATGGTCGTCTGATAACGTGAAAGGGAAATTCCCATGAGATTTTGCAAATATTTAATTGTATAGTCTGAGAAATTCTAAGAGGTACTACATCCAGTTTAATTTTAAAAAAATAAATAAATTGACTATAGATTAATAAGAGGACTCTTTTAAAGAGTGGTTTACTTTTGTATTTGTGGCGCTACACGGGATCACTCTTAGAATAGTTGCGATTCATCACCTCGCGATCACTCAAAATTCGAAGACTAAGAAAATATAGGTTCATGGAGCCATTTTCGATTTTCGTGAATTCACTGTTCGCTTCTATTTCCACAAGGGGGCGCTCTATAATCTACCAGTACCACTGATGTACCACTGATGACCCCCCCCCCCCCCCCCGGGGGGGGGGGGGGGTCATCAAAACGAGGTCCTCCGAGTAAAAACAAATAGCTGTAAGGCATAGCTGTAAACAAATGGCAGAAACAATTCAAACATATATGTAAACACCAAATGCATGTACATAATGTAGTTAAAGTACACACGATACTATCACCATAGAGAATGTACAGGATTCAGAAGAAGGACATGTACCTGCATGTCAAATAAAATGCCACCTGAGAGCAGTAGGAAAAATGTAAACAACTACGGAACATCCGGATTACTGGCCAGAAACTACAGACATTCATTGCTAAAATTAATCGACAAGGTATGACTTAACAGAGCTATCATCCTACCAGAAGCATTTTCCATGGGGTGATCGGGCCCAAGGCAAAACACTAGCAGGGTGACATTATGTGGAAAAAATATGTTTTGCTGTGACAGTGTCAGGTACATGTACATGAAGAAAAATAACAACCTAGAGCAGATTATGGGAAAATAAATATGGAAGTATTTGCTGAATCCATTCCAGTGACAAGCAGTAGGGTACGTACACATGTCGTGACACTAATCCCTGACCTACATTAAATGAATGAGCCATGAATGTCGAAAAAAAAGTAAACAAAATAAACCAGGGAAAAGTCCATAAGTCAAAATACGTCTACTTGTAGAATGGTAAAAGCTATACAAATAGCCCTTCACACCATACATATAACAAAATATAGAAAAAAAAAGAGCAAACCCACTTTCAAAAGCCAAAATCAGACTGGTACACCTGGGATAAAACAATCATCATGAGATCATTTTCACCACAGGCTGTCTAAACATCATAAATCAAAATGAGATACAGGATGCGAAATAAAATCCCGACATGGCATATGTTATAACATTACATGGAATTATCCCAGCTGAGCTAATATAGAGGCATTAGCATATTGTACACCAAATATAACACCGTATACACTACATGAACATGAATAAAGCCTATCAAATTACTGTACTGTATATAGGCAGGCAAGAATGCTAAGAAAAACAGATAACCAATATTAAAATGCTAAACATCAAAAGGGCACCAAAAAATGTGCCCTAGATACACAGATTAGAATTAATACCTATTTGCATTACCAATAAGACCAATCACAATAGTATCCTGGTAAAGGATGAAAATATAAAAAAAGAAAGCATTGATTTGCGAGTAATAAAACCATCATATCTCTTCACATGCAACTAAAATATGTGGTGCTTATCCCTTCTTTACCAACGACCAAAAAGGCATTCCAACCCCCCCCCCCCCCACCGACAGAAATAGTAGAATAGACATGTATACTAACCATATGCAAAAGTATGAGAAGAAAGAAATAAGCATGGGAAAATTATCCAAAGTAACAAAATACGAAAAACAGTGGTATATATATATATGTATATGCCACTGTATATGACCAAACTACCTCAAAAAAGACTGGTATCAGACTTGGGGGCGTTTCACAAAGACTAAGATTGACTAAAATGGTACTTAACTATGGCTGGCCATTCATGCAACTGTTTTGTTTTACCATGGTTCTCTCCAAGGATTTGCAAATCATGGTCACAAATCTGCAGAAATGACAATTTTTTGTTTTTTTTGTTATAGTTCATTGATGAAGAAGACAAAAAATTTAAAGTCTTCAAATTTGTGACAATGATTTGCGCATCCTTGGAGAGATCCATGGTGAAAGAAAACAGTGGCATGAATGGCCAGCCAAAGTTAAGTGCAATTTTAGTCAATCTTAGTCTTTGTGAAACACCCCCCCCCCCCCGATACTCCATGATCTAACCACTTCCTTATCAACATTCCTAACATTATCAACATAACAGTAGGATGGTATACCCTGAAATCTTGGGTCTATACGCTTGATGTGCATGTAAACACTCCAAATTACAAAAATCAACAAAATCATGAAGAACCCATTTACAAGTTAAAAAAATGATAATATTATACATGTGAGTATATAAATCGGGAAGCAAAGAATACACGGATAGTGTGTCATGGCATCTACACTTACAACTCCACAGTGACAATGGGCACGTATAAAATTCAAAATACACTAGTCTACACGTACCCTAAGCTAAAAACATTAGTATTCAATGCACTTTGCATCTTTAGGAAAAAAAAAACATGAGAAATTACTCAGAATGCATGAAAAGCAACAACCACAAAAAAGCTCAAAATTACTATAATTTCTTTCTTTGTTTCTTCCTGATATTTCTATCGTTTACTGTTTTCTACCCTTTAAAATAGGAATACGTGAACCTGCATCCCTAGCATACTGTTGACAAACTGCATTCAAATCATCTACTGAAACCCAACTACTGTGGCGAGAAGAAAGGTCCGCCACTTAACACTGAACTTCATGGAGATCGCGATTGCGCCTTCCGGAACCTGACCCAAACCCAAGGCCCAAACTGGTTGTCTATTTTATCAAGTCTCGTTTCATTCAGCGCAAGGATATGCACATTATTATCACATAAGACAGACCCGATTTCATCAGAATGTTTCAGCAAGCTCACAATATTTAGATGAACAAATTTAATTCCCTTATCAGATAGTTCAGGATATATCATATTTGGTTGATCGATCTTAGCTAAAGATTCGTTGGTGTTACTTTCACTTTTTACATAATCCAGTAGATTACATTCATAAAAAGGCAGCTGTTTAAGAACACAACATGGACATATCCAAGCCATGAACACTTCGATTGGATCATTGTATAACGCTTCAGACACATGAGAACAAGATATATGTATCCATTTTCTACACTGAGTGCATCGCAGACCCTTTTGATTAACCTTAACAGACTTTTGGCAGATCCTGCAAAGATAGCCCCTAACCATTAAAATGTAATTTTAAGAACACTAACAAATAAATATAACAAAAGTCAGAAGTAGTAGTAATACTTTTAAAAAAATACAAAGTCGGAAACAATGGGTGAGCAATGTTCCTGTAGCATGGACTGACAGGGACCACACAGTAAAACAGCAAAGTGCATAAGTTCGTCATCCAGTCCGCTCTAAAATTTTTCTGCTTCTTCGACGGATTTTATGGGTTTCTTTGTAGACTTTCCTGAACTTGTGGGAATGGAAGCATATATTCTCCCGTCTATTGACCAAACTGCTGAGACATTTTTTGATTTCCTTGCAGTCTTCATGATGGTGTAGTTTGCAGCAGTAAGGTCCTCAAAGATCGACTTCCCGGTGTTTTTCAGCTTTCTTCTATTATGCATAATGTCCTGTCGTTTTCGATATGTCGCCAATTTGACAATGATGGGCCGATACCGAGGTTTGTGTTCCTTTCTCGTATCACCAGCTCCGGATGTCACTTCGGCGTACGATGTCGAAATCGCTGCAGATTCTAGAGTCGAAGAAGATGACGTGGTAGGACGAGAACTGTCATCATTCGCCTGGATTCGGATTTGACCAGTCCGATGACTTCGGTCGACATCATCGATGGACAAGTCAACACCAAGCTCATTTCTTGCAATATCTAGGATGATTTGATCATCATTTTCCTCCTTAGTTCCTTGGACACCAAACATCCGTATACAGTTCCTTCTGGAGTATTGTTCTGCAGCATTTGATTGCTGCTGAGTTTTTATTATTTCGGCTTGCTCAGATATGAGTTTTTCTAAGTCTTTCATGGTTGTTGATATGGAGTCGTTGTCAATTTCAATTACTAGAATTCTTGACTCATTTCGCTCAGTAAGGCTTGACAATCTTGACACATCTTCTTTCAACACTTTTATTTCTTCTCTCAGCACTTTTATTTCTTCCCTTACCGCACTTTTGACTGTGTTTCTGATTAATTTCCAAAATTCATCATGTTGTAGAATTTCTTTTATCAAGCAGGTCGTGTCATTAGCCTCTGCCGATTGGGAATTCTTCTGTTATGTCAGGTATGGGGGGGGGGGGGGGGTGACTCGAAACAGGCGGGGTCAGTGGTACGTAGCCTCCTGAAGCCCTTTGGTTTTATGGTTTTGCGAGCCAGTGAGCAAGTTAGATAGTAGCCTAGAGTGACACCTGTATTAACCCTAACGAGGCTGGGCTTTTTGAGCGATGCTATCAGTTTGAGCGAAGGCGCTATACCGTCTTCCCTCTTCAGCGTCTTCGAGGAGGCGAAACCACAATAACTCCCCTCAAGGTCGTTGTATTTGCTAGGCTCAACGCAGTCGTTATTTCATAATTCCCGAAAAGATTTTCACAAGAAAATACGGATAGGGAAAAAAAATTATGAAAGAGGACAGGAAAAAACAAGGGAAAGTTAGAAAAGAAGAAGGGATCAAACAAAGAATGACATAAAAAGAGACTGTAAGATAAGAACATTGAAGGAATAATAAAGAATAACATGAGAACGATTGAAAGATAAGATAGAAGGAATAACAAAATAACTGAAGGAAAGATTGAAAGGATGATAAGAGTAAGCTAAGGAAATATAAAAAAGAAAGGATAAAACATAGAATAACATTAGAAAAGATAGAAAACAAAGAATAACGTAAGAAAGGATTGAAGATAAGAAAGAAGGAATAACAATGATAAACATAATGAAAGATAGGAAAAAAGAAATGAGAAAACGAAGAATAGCATATGAAAAGAATGAAAGACAAGAATATAGAAGGAATAACAAAGAATAACATAAGAAATGACGGAAAAAGAAGAATATAGAAGAAAATGATTAGATAAAAAAAAATAGAAAAACAAGGACTAACATAGGGAAAGATAGAAGAAAAGATAAGAGAAAACAAAGGATAGCACAAGAATAGACTGAAAAATGAAAAGATAGAAGGAATAACAATGAATAACATACGAACATATAGAAGAGAAGATACAATAGGGGAGAACAAAGAATTACATAAGAAAAATATTAAAAGATAATAACATAGACGGAATAACAAAGAATGAAATAAATGAGGAAAGACGGAAAAGATGATAGGATAATACAAAGAATAACATAAGAAAAGACAAATATAAGATATAGAAAGAATAACAAAGAATAACATAAGAAATGACGGAAATAGAAGATGATAGAATAAAAAGCAAAGAATAGCATAAGATTTATAAGTCAAGTAATAACATAATGAAAGACTGAAAGAGAAAAAGATCGAAAAAACAACAAGAATAACATTAGTAAAGACAGAAAGGAAGATGCAAAGATAGAAAACAAGGATTAGCACAGGGAAAATTTGTAAATGGAAAGCTAAACCGCCCCTCAATCACATGTTGCCAGATGGACCACACACAGCGAAATCGATTGCTTGCACATTTGCTTAAAGGGGGTACCCAATGCTGAAACAATGTTAGTTCATTTAAAAGAGCATGATTTTATTAGCAGAAAATCTTCGGCCTAAAGTTTTTTTAAAAAGTCGTGTTGCCAAGGAAACCCCCAAATGTGGTAAGATTTCAGGATATTTTTGACCCCTCAGCTGTGACCCAGTTTCAACTGGGTACCCACTTTGACGTCAAAATGACGTCAAAGTGGGTACCTTGACGCGCAATTCTAGCAAAATGCGCGCAAGGTATAATACAAATTGTACAGTCTATAGCGCGCAGCGCAACTGAAATGCGCGAGGCTGTGCACCCACTTTTACGTCATATCTCATACTCATTTTTTTTTTTCTTTTGGTCAACTCTTGATTTTTTATGAGGAAAATTAGTCAAAATGCATTGATTTCGATTGAAAGTCATCAAATTTTTAATTTTATTCTTCTTAGAATTCTATTCTTGATCATATATCTAAAAAAAAAAATTACCATTGTGTAGTCACTTTAATCAGCCTGTTGTCCACATCTACAGGCTGTATTTAGCACTCTCAAACAAACATAGCATATAGAATATTTTATATTTGTTTTCAAAAATGACATATTGAATTTTAAAAAGCTGTGGTCAATCCATCGGAAATATACTGTTCTCCTAAAAAAAACGCGTTAACTCCTGCACGACTGAAAGACAAACTGCACCGACGGCGTTGAATGCGAAGGTGCAATGACAAGTTTTGGACAGAGTCGGGATTTCTTCATAGGGTTGTGCATCATGTGCGACACACCTTGAGGTCGCCGGACGTATTATTACGTTATAGGGGTGTCATAGAAAGACGCTACAGCGAGAAGTCGCTCTAGCGAGCTGGCTATAGGGGGGGGGGGGGGGGGGAGAGGGGCTGATTCCGCCCCCCCCCCCCCCCTTTGAGATCTCGGCCGTCGATCGCACAATCGGTGATTATCGGTGCAAAATGAACTGTGCAAATAAAATATTTTGTTCCTTCTTTGGGCATGTAGTGACGCAATATCCAAACGAGGCCTCGCGTGAGCAGAGCTTTCAATGCCTGTGTGATGGTCGATGTGTTCCGGGTTGCGCAGGAACGAAATGGCTAGTCGATTCCTTCCCCGGAACCAAACGACTAGTTGATTCGTTCCAGCGGAACAAGACGTCTGATACTACTTTTGGCCGATACGTTACGAAAGCCGCCGTTTGGTTCCGACATTAGCCAAGAGTTTAGGGGTAAATTTCAGAGGCCACGGAACGTTATTAGAGGGAGAGGGGAGCTGACACCCAAACAGGCGAAATCCAGATCCTGCAGATAGGACCCTAGCAGGGGTTCATGGCGGCACCCCCCCCCCCCCCCATCCCCCTCCCCGAACCCCTTTTTTTTCTGATTTTGAAAGTCTATTTCTAAATTGACAATTTGAAATATAATGTTTTTTAAACCAATAACGTTTTATTATTTGGGGGCCGAAAGTGTGGGGGAGCCCCGCCAGCCCCCCTCCGCTTCCGCTGCCCATGAATTTTAATTATAAATATTATTAAGAATATTATTACACACTGTCATTTTCAGACGGTCTCTCAAGTCTTTGTTAATGCAGTTTATATTGAATAGGTTTAAATAACAGTCATTAACCATTCTGACAAATCTATCTATTCCAGATATTCTGATAGAGTCTGCAAAGGAGTTAAAATGTTTATATTTCTGTTTTGAGAAGTCTTATTCTCAATAAGTTATCCTAAAGCATATGTACTGTGAAATAATGGGCAAATGATTTGCCCCGAGTTGGGCCTATAGTCATCCCAACGAATTGTTAAGCAACGTTTTGCCCAAGGTTATGCATTTCCCAACATATTGCTCGGTTGTTGGTCAAATCTTTTTACCCAACATTTTTTTTTTACCAACACCAACTCACCCACTCTTTCGTTACATTGTGGTTGCAAAAAAATATCCAGCATGAAGGAAAATACTAGTACCCTCTAACAAAATTCTCCCAGAAAAACAGTGGCGTAATTAGTCAAATAATTTGGGGGCAGTACATGACATATGAAGCACATATTCGATCTATAAGTAACGCAGTGATCTATACATAAAGATATTTTTAAAAGTATTTTTTAAAAAAAATCATTGTATTGTGTCCTAATCATTTCATCATCTAATCTCATTTCAGTCCAAATCATGATCATCATCCTTTTCCCACACTCTGCCTGTATGTTCCCACACTTAAGTTTGATATACTAATCTCCTTCCCTGCTGCGTCACTCACTAGCACCAGACATGTTATGTAACTGGTAGTCTGGAATGTAGATGTACCTGTATGTGAGTTGTTGTGATAGAATAAACTTGCTAGCAGTTTCATTCTACATCGATGCAGTCATGAGCACTGGCGTAGCTAGGATTTCATTTAGGGGGGGGGGGGTAGTAAGCGCGCGAAGGGTGCGAATCACGTAGGGGGAGGGTGCAGGGAGGGGGGACTTAAGGAAGCTCCAAAGTTGCTTTGTCGTTCCTTGTCTGCTCCCGCTTTTTTCACGTTGTCTTACTTTTTTTCTTTCTCACTCACGCTTTTTTTTCTTCTTTATTCTTCTTTTTTTCTGGCGTTTTGGCAGTGGGCGGAAAAAGGCGCGGATCCAGCGGGGAAGGGGCGGGAGAGCCTTGCTCCCCCCCCCCGTTTCAAAATTTGTGTTTTTCAGTCCATTTTTGACGATTTTGGATACCTCGGCCCCCCCCCCCCCGAAAAAGGAAGGAAAAAAAAATAATAGGATACCCCTACTCCCCTAATACGGTTTTCACGACACATGTAAAAAAAAAAAAAAAAAAAAAAAATACACACCCCCCGAGTTCACTGCCGGAATGTAATGTACAACTTTTTTTTTTTTTTTTTAGTCGCTCCATTACAAAAAAAAAAAAAAAATCATGGCCATGGACCCCCCCCCCTCATCAAATCCTGGATCCGCGGCTTTTTTTTGGGGGGGGGGGCATAGCCCCCTGGCTACGGGCCTGGTCATGAGTCTAATTCTTTGTCACAACAGAACACAAAACCTTGATTGACAGAGTGAATGCGTTCACTCCTTTGAAGGAAAGAATCGTTAAAATTTTACTTTACACTTAGAACATTTAGGGAGTCATTGGGCCGCCTTAACAGAAAAAGCCACTAGTGTTTAAAAAAAAAATCATGAATACTACTAGTATCCATGAAAAATTGTAGGCTGATACTGTAGCAAACACACAAATATTAGGGTGTGAAAAAGATTAAAAACTAGTTTAGGTGTAAATGGACCCATGAACAGAAAGAGACCCTTTCCCCTTCCTTTTTAGTAAAAAAAAACAAAGAAAAAGGCGAAAAAAAATGTGGGTTTGATATTTCAAAGGCACAGAATATATAAAAACTCCTTCCAGGTCAGCCCGAAAAGCACGGACGCTTCGTTTATAATCAACTCTTCAGCTGATTTAAAAGGGGGAATTCAATTCCGTGAATTGGTGAATGAACAAGTGATCAAAAAGAGGAGAAAAAAGGTGTGTGAATATGGAACCGAATCAGATGACCAGGCTCCGATAAATGAATGCATTACTTAATATACAGACACATAAAACAAACTGAAATAAGAGTATGGAGAAGGATTCTAAAATTACCAACATAACATCTGACGCGAAAGCTAATTTGATACATCGTGTTCATTAAATGAATGAGAGTAAAATTTATAGATGTATGTTAAACATTTCAAATTTTGACCCCGCCTCGTCCCCCCCCCCCCCCCATGGGAACGAATGAATAAATGAATATGAGAGAATAACTTTATAGGCAGGATAGAGTTATCGGAATAAAAATACCAATCCTCCCCGAGCGCCCCCCCCCCCCCCTTCACAAGCATATGCCTTGGCATCCATAACTTCACACGACTCACCTTATCCCCCGACTCCCCCTCCCCCTCCCCGCCAACGCGTACGGCAAATCGATTGAAAGCAGGAATTAATATTGACCTTATATGAACGTGTACTTCTACTATATCTATTTCTACGTTTACACCAAATTCTGAAATACGCAATGATGCTGGTTCTGCCATGTGTGGCTTATTTGGAGGAGTTTGATTGGCTCCAAAAGGTGACTAGAAGAGTACACTTTTCTTTAGGGGTGCTACCATGACGTGATACGTTAGCACAATAGAGATTCGGATCGCCTTCGCAGCTAAATCCTTCGACGAATGGTCGAAAGGAACGAAACGCCTGGTCGGTACCAATCGTCTATGACAATCGCATTTAGTCGACCAAAGCGGATCTAATCGGCGGGTAAAGATTCAGGCGATTTGTTCCGGAGGATCCAATCGACTGCCCGGAACAAATTTCTATGACACCGGGGGGGGGGGGGGGGGGGGTCACATTAGTGAACGAAAGTGGCTTTTGACACATCTCTGTAAAGGTGGTATTCTGAGCCCCCCCCCCCCCCCCCCCCCCGACTCAGAATAGGACGTGTGTTGGGTATGTGCCATGAAATATACTCCCATTCTTACACTAAAATTGCTAAAAACACATTTTCTTTTTTCATTCCATTGTTCTTGCTGCTTCGCTCCGTTTTAAAAATTGTTTTGAATACAAAATTCATTTTGACCGTGCTGTCCAGGCTGTTGCCAGCAGCACGTACATATCATTTTTGGACCGACTCCCCCACTCTCTCCCACCTCCTGGGCTTTTGGGTGCATCTAAAATGTCCAAACATTCCCTTTTTTTTAGTAGGTCATGCTAAAATAAATTTGATTGTTTTATGTAGATTTTTTTGTAGATTTTTATAATCGAAACATTCGTTCCTATAAAATGGCATGCCATGTATAAAGTTTGTACTAAGATGATTTTTGTAGCTTATTCTGCTAGCTGTGGTTGATAAACATTTCTGTAGTATATCCATGCAAATTACGTTTTTTTTTTTTGTTTTGTTTTTTTTGCTTTTACAAAAGCAATTGAGCAAATCAAAAGTGACCTAAAGTGAATTTCTGCCAAAAGACGTTAAGTCCAACAATAATTGGTTATGGAAAATTATATTAAAAACTTGTTGCATGCAAGTTTTTTTTTTTTTTTCTAGCATGCATTTTGTGACAAATAGTGATAGCTCTTTCACTCGTAGTAAATACTTAATGACTAAATGGAGTGAAATGTTTGTACTTAAAAATTGTTGATTTTTTAAAATCAGTCCGAAATGGATTTAGCACCTTTTGGTTGGAAGCTCTTCATGTGTATGCTACAAAATCGCTCTCAAAGTCTCAGACACATTCAGCTGTCGTGTGATTGTCTGTGATGTGATTTAGTAACATACTTAGCTTCTGGAAAATGAAAGGTAACATGTACTAATTGAACTAAACACAACAAAAAAGTAACTCCCCCCTAATTCAAAACAGCATAACTTTTTAACGAAAAAGTTGTGAGCAAAATGATTTGGCAGGAGTGTTCCTACACTTATTGACTAACTGATCCGTCAAGTCATGCATGAGTGAGCAGACACTAAATGCAAAAATGTCACTTTTCAAAAGTCACAAGAGTCATTTTGGGGGGTCTGTGAAACAAGCTTTTGCTGATGTTTGTTTAAGTTTGTTTAAGTTGATGTTTATCATGGTTGTGTCATGGTTGATTGAGTACATATTTAACAATGAAGCAAGAAATGCTAAAAATATACTGTTTAATGCTGGAAAACGACTACCTGGTATTTTCACAAATGTGCTGACCCATAATGGTCGATGCCAATTTTTTGCATAAACTGAATGGATTTTGTAGATTTAGGAGGGCCGAACGTCACCTTTTCCACAAAAATGTGTTCGCCCAACTGCAATAAGCATGACAAGTGTCGGGGATAGGGGTGACGGTGTCAAACAATGGAAGAAACCAAATTCGTCAAAGTTTTGTTTCACATACCCCCCAAAATGGCTCTTGTGACTTTTGAAAAGTGACATGTTTGCCTTTAATGTCTGCTCACTCATGCATAACTTGACGGATCAATCTCATTTTCACGCAGTAGTTAGTCAATAAGTGTAAAAACACTTCTGCCAAATTATTTTGCCCAAAACTTTTTCGTTAAAAAGTTAAGCTATTTTGAATAAGGGGGAGTTACTTTTTTTTTGCTGTGTTTAGTTATTGACTGTCTGTATGAGATTGTGTCTGATCCTATGGGTTTATTGCATAGATTTTGGCTCCTCAACTGAATAAACTAATGATAATAACAACAATAATAATAAGCTATTGAATTCACGCAAAGATTTTCGTAAACGCAGTGATAAAAAGGCAATGTTGTTTGGTTTATTTGAAAATAAAGAGTTGTGTTCTTGAAAAAGAAATTAACATATCAAACATACATCTTGATAAATGGACACGACATCAGTGGATTGTTATAGTTTATTCGGAATTGAAAGAAAAGAGTTATACCTTGACATTATTAGCTCACGACCAACCCCCCCCCCTCCCCGAAAAAAAAAAAACTGAAACACGCAAGCAAAACCCTAAATCGTGCACTGTTCATCAAGAACAATACTGCCCTCTTTTGACAAAAGGAAGCATGCAAGTGACAACAGCAACATTTCCTGTAAAAGAGCAAAAAATGTCTGGCATTTGTACTGACGTCCATGGAATGTTATAATTTCTTACATTTCTGCTTATCTTACATTTCTTACAAATCTCTCAGCAGGAGAAGTGTTCATGCATAAAAATTTGCCAGGAAAAAAAGCATATTTCATAGATGAAATATGGAAACAATGACATTTCAAATTTTGTATGTTTAGTTAGTATGCCACGTGCTTCCTTTTTGTGAAAGAAGGGTAGAATAGGTCCAGTACCTCGCAAAAATCATGCTCTTGATACGGTAGCAGTAGGACCAGGAAAACCAAGAGATTGAAAGCATAGACAAACGCCAGAACCTTGAAAGAGAATGAGGATTGACAGGACAGAGCACTGAAAGATTTCTTTCTCCCTCTCTCTCTCTCTCTCCCTCCCTC
This sequence comes from Echinometra lucunter, assembly GCA_029962745.1. Classification (NCBI taxonomy): domain Eukaryota; kingdom Metazoa; phylum Echinodermata; class Echinoidea; order Camarodonta; family Echinometridae; genus Echinometra; species Echinometra lucunter. The sequence continues at coordinate 2,197,709 of CM057163.1, read as the reverse complement.
ACGGTTACCAGTGCTACTATCGACGTACCAAGTTGGCATCGTTCAAATTCCATTTGTCATCACACACACAGTTTCCCGTCGCCTGTTTAGATATACACGATCTTTAGAAGATAAAACACCATGTACAAGGCGTATCTCTGCATTTGTACCTGCATTTATTTGTAGTTAATTCTATGAAATATATCTACGCATGCACTAAACGGTTGGAGATCGAATGCAGATGAACATCCACGATAAAAGTACCGATACAATTGTATGTGAATGGATACATTATCTTAATCAAACATGAGCTACATAATCATTTGAAAAATGGGAGCAAAGAAGTGCATGTTATGGCTTAAAATATTAACGAATATATACAAGCAAGTTAAAAACCAATTAAGTACACATTATGATAGAGAAAAACAGTTCCTACTCATGCCAGAAGGTGTCAGCAAAATTGTTTGTTGCATAATGACAGATACTAAAAACGTGCTAAAAGGTCTCTTTTTACGAATTTATAAGATACATATTAATCGATTGGTGTGGGTATCGTATAACAAATACCATGCAAAACAAATTGGCCTAACAATACACCAGAAGAAAACAGAGGATATAACAATCAATATCCCAAATCCATTACCAATTCAAAGTAAATGGAGCTAACCTTCTAACAACTTAAGAGTTCAGATATCTAGGGAGCATAGTTAGACATGATGGTGGTGCACATAATGCATCAAGAACCAAATCAATAAGTCCAGGAATGCTTTTGAAATGCTCAACAATATGTGGCGATCCCAACAATACAGCATTAAAACAAAGCTGAAGCTGTACCACATTTCCGTCCTTTCCACTCTCTTATATGGGGCAGAATGTTGGAGGATGACTGTTAACGACATCAACCATCTGTCAACCTTCCACACTAAAAGCCTAAGGAAAATATGTAGGATTTTCTGGCCTGAAACAATTTCAAATGAAGAATTGCTCATGAGATATCGGGTAGAGAGTATGGACCAGATAATAATGAAGCGGCACTAGAACTGGGAAGGGAATGTCCTTAGAAGAGATCCCAATAGCATTCCAAGAGTAGCCCTGCACTGGACACCAGAAGGAGGGAGAAAGAGAGGGCGACCTAAAACTACCTGGCGTCGTACTGTGGAAGAAGAGATGAAGGGAATGAAATTGACCTGGGGCAGTGTCCAGAAGACAGCCCAAAATCGCCAGGAGTGAAGATCCTCCGTTGCTGCCCTACATGCCATGAGGCATAATGGGCAGTAAGTGTCGTAACCTTCCGAAATATCATACATATCATACATATACAAGTACACTGGCACACAGTTTGTTTTATTTTATTTTATTTGGCGGGAGCGGGGCGAGTTATGGTTTTGTTTTTGATAATTTTCAGTGGTTTTGGTAAGCCTTCAAAACACCGCATATTTTCTAAAGTTTTCTTTTCTTTTAGATGTTAAATAATAAGATACGCGCAGAACTGTAAGCTCAGATGAGGTGATTCCTCTTCTCCCACCCCCCCCCCTTTTTTTAAATTTTGTTTTATTATACTTTCATTCTCGAGTGGTATATCAAACAAATGAACGACAAAGCGAAAAAAAAAAAATCAAACAAACACAATTTAGATCCCGGGAGAAGTTTCACCAACATCAACGTGCATTAAAAGGCAAACATTTTTCGGCGTTTATTGATGGAGACAGGCAGAAGGAATAAAGAAGAGAGCGAGCAGGCCGCCATGATTAAAGGCTAGCTAAATGTATGCGGGTTCTGTGTATGAAAAATGCAAGTCGAAGCGATGTGATCGTTGTGGCTAAGCCGTGGGAATGGACGGACCCTAGAACAGGGCAAACTTCAACCGTTTCACGTGTTCTTTCTTCAGATATGATTTGCTATATAGAATTCACCGAAAATCGTAAATGAAATATTAGATAATCTCGAATATAATATCTTTTCAACTAGGCTGATAATGTGAGACAATGTTTAATCGTAAATGAAATATTAGATAATCTCGAATATAATATCTTTTCAACTAGGCTGATAATGTGAGACAATGTTTAATCGTAAATGAAATATTAGATAATCTCGAATATAATATCTTTTCAACTAGGCTGATAATGTGAGACAATGTTTAATCGTAAATGAAATATTAGATAATCTCGAATATAATATCTTTTCAACTAGGCTGATAATGTGAGACAATGTTTAATCGTAAATGAAATATTAGATAATCTCGAATATTATGACTTTTCAAATAGGCTGATAATGTGAGACAATGTTTAATCGTAAATGAAATATTAGATAATCTCGAATATTATATCTTTTCAACTAGGCTGATAATGTGAGACAATGTTTAATCGTGAATGAAATATTAGATAATCTCGAATATTATGTCTTTTCAACTAGGCTGATAATGTGAGACAATGTTTAATCGTAAATGAAATATTAGATAATCTCGAATATTATGTCTTTTCAACTAGGCTGATAATGTGAGACAATGTTTAATCGTAAATGAAACATTAGATAATCTCGAATATAATATCTTTTCAACTAGGCTGATAATGTGAGACAATGTTTAACCAGTCTCATGTCAATGTTATTTTAACTTTTAAAAACTGTGCATAAGCTTTAACGGCCCCTTAAAAAGTACAACAACATAATCAATATCATATCAAAATCAAAATAAACAATAGCATAAGAACATTGTAATTTTTATACAATTATGTGCAAGAAAACATAACTTATGAACAAAAAAACCCCCACTAAAACAAACAAAAGATAAGCAAAAACAATGAAACAATATTCAATTATGCCACTACTTTCCACATACATATTCAAGTTGAGTTTAAAAATTCATAAGATGGTTGATCTTTTAGCGCTACTGAGATTGAATTCCAACACTTAGTCCCCAAAAGGCTGAAACTATTTTTTCTTACAATAGGTACTTATTTTCGGCAATAAAAAAGAAGATTTTTAATGTTAAGCATGTATCTTACATAGCACGAAGAGCAACCCAAAGGTTTATGGGATTTACTGCTACACAGATCTGCATATATTCATTCTAGCTTTCATTGTGCAATTTAATATTTATTTGTATGTAAGAAAACAACCTTTCAAAGGTTCCAGGTTCCTCTCCGAGAGTGAGAGGATTATGACATAGAAACAGAACAAGAAACTAGTAAAATTTTGATGAATTATTGGTCATAGTGTGGATATCTATTTTAGTGTGGATATTTTAGAAGTACGTCAAATTGGGTTTATACGGGGTTGGGTGGGATTCGTATCCCTCAATCAGAAAAATTAATCACTGATGACTTTGTCTTTACATTATTATAGGCTTCGCTTTGTCCTTCTTGTTCTTCCTGGCATCGAGATAACCGATGAATGTGTAGATGAAAGGGTTGATGGATGAGTTAATGGGTACAATGAGGATAACTGTCCAGGCGTAAAGGGAAGGAGGTAGGGTGACCGTACCGGTTTGGGATAGAATACCCATGATGATTACGGGCATCCAACAGGCAAGGTCGGTGGCAACGATTAGAGCCATACGAACTGCCAGTTTAGTCTCTTGCTTATTAGACTTGCTGGTCCGGACCTTAGATGAAGACCGACTGGACTTGATGAATATCATAATGTAACACACCAAGATGAAGACAAAGGAAACCAAATTGACCCCTATGAAGATAACGATGGAAAACACCCAAGGAGGCCTAGTGGTATTTACAGTGGTTACGTAGTTAACCTCATACTCAAAAAAGAACGCTCCACTGATATCGAGGCGTCCAGTGCTCTCTTTCTCAACATGAAGGGGGAGGCCAAGACATACATCAGATAGACCATAGATATCCGGTAGGGAGGTTGTAATGATAACGAGCCCCAAACTAAGCAGAATATTAAAAACCCACAGCATACCAACGAGAACCTTTGAAGCGCCCTCTTTGATCCTGAACTTGCTGAAGGGAAACATAATACAAATGAACCTATCAACCGTGATCAGGGTCAGGGTAAAGACTGATGCTTCACTGGAGAGAAACCCCAGGAATCCAGCAAAACGACACATATGGGAATCACGCCATTGCGGAGCGTTTAGGTAGTACCCGTCACCATAATAAATATCCGCAGAAGTGATGATGATCATGTACACCCCCATAAGGATATCAGCCATTGCTAAACTCTCTATCATAATGTTCTGAACTTTGGAAGTTCGAAGGCTATTAGTTCGCAGCCGTACGAACAGAACAATTCCATTACCAACGATGGCTGAGAGTCCCATAATCCAACCTGCAATTCTTAGAGCCCAATTTGGAAAAAGCCTGCCGCAACTTTCAAGTGGATTGGTCTGAGAAGTTTTGGCACACTGGAAATTGGGATTATTGTCCAGCTGGCAGCACAATCTGTTGTCGGATGTAGCTCTGCGATTTTTGAAAAAAAATTGATAATAGTTTGCCTGTAGAAAGTATAATTACGATTGAAAGTATATTTATCATCCGTAATACTTGAAATTTGAACGAACGTCTTTTTCCCCTCCTTTTTCATAAAAAATAAACTCTTTAAAAGAAAAATCGCGTTACACCATGTCCACTATCAAGTTTCTTTTCCTTTCCTTTCTGTAATTATAAACGCCTCATAAGGGACTTCATTTGAAGAGAAATATATATATCAGCAGCCTTTCACTTAGGCTGCACATGGTGTTACCTAAAGCCTTCCGTTCACTCACCATGTAAACTTTTAGAGAACATCTCCTAATGCTCATTGATGTTTTGGAAATTGTTCATTAATTATAGCATAACAGTATTCCGTACTCACAATTTCTCAACAGATGGTAAACCACTAAGTGTATCTTCCTGTATGGTAATGAGTTCAGTTCCAAGAAGAAACCTGTTGAAAACATAGCGTAAAATCGTGTTAAAGATGTAATTATTCAGTTTTAGTGCCCAGTGTCAAGTTTATATCATCCACTGAAAACCGTAAATAATACAAAACAAAGAAAAAACAGGTAAATGACAATTATTTCATTGAGACTGAATCAGGGCATTTCACGCCAAACAATATTAGGAAAATTAGGTTTAGAGTTAATCTCATGAAACCCTGTTGGTACTTCATAATGAACATGAAAACAGTAATAACGGGGTAAGCGCTCTCATATAACTAGAAATAAATACGCTTACAGTATATAAGCCATTTAAATGGTGAATAATAAGCAGTGGAAGAGGAACAACACATCTCTGTACTCACAGGACTTGAAACATATAAAGCCAATGTCCGTCAAGTTATTGTTTAAAGGAATGATAAGAATCCCATAATTCCGTAAAACCAGATACTTACATATAGCGAAGAGAATTTAAGGAATTGGCTCTAAACGGGTCAATCCTGGCAATTTGGTTGTTATTCAGATCTCTGTTGCGAACAATAAAAAATATATGTATATACATAGTATTCATCCAAAGTTTTCCTTTACATTATGTTTAGAAAGGTTGAAATTATTCGACTTTAAATTGACTATTATCTACAAAAACACAGTTTAAGCCATACCTTTATTTTTACATTTATTCTGAACAATAATGTTTTGTCTAAAACCTAGAGATATCTTTTTTTTTATTTATTTATTTATTTTTTTTTTTTACTCACAGATACTGCAGGGATCGCATTCCATAAAACACTCCGTGCGGTAGATATTGAATGACGTTCTGCGACATATTCCTTTGAATGATAGAAACAGCAAAAACTGAAGGTCGTTAGGAATGTATATTATACAGCTAATGCACGTTAGCGAGTGCATTCAGGGCCAAATCATAAAGGATGGGCGAGAACAGCCCCTGGATATATAACACCGAGGTCCTTAAGATCAAAAAGAAAATCAATAATTATCAAAGAAAAAATCTCTCAGAATGCTGTCAATTAAGTGCAGGTGTGTAGGTTTGCAGGCGTGCAGGTGTACGAAACTTGGGCCTTTAATTTCTCTGGTCATGATAAATTGTTTTAAATCTTCTGAAGGTATGCATATGTTTAAATATGTCGATGAGCTAACCCTGGTTGAGATTCGTAAATCTAACCTAATTTCGAATATACAAGATGCAGTGGAAAGTCTATCTTTATGGGCTAATCTTAATAAAATGCAATCAAATCCTACAAAGTGTATTATAATGGACATTTGCTTTTCTAGAGAACCAGTCAATCAGTCTTCTATTGTTTTCGAAAATGGTGTTCTTGCTACTGTGTCACAAGTGAAATTACTTGGTATCAGAATACAAATGATTTAAAGTGGGAAGCCCATGTCAGAGATAGTGAAAAAAGAGCGAACGCAAAACTCTTTTTGCTCCGTTGTTTGGCCAAGTTCGGTCTTTGACATGAAGACCTAATCACTATTTTCATTGGCTATATTCGCCAATTCCTTGAATATGCAACTCCAGTTTGGAACGAAGGCCTCACTGTCGCACAAAGACAACGTCTAGAAAAATTACAAAAAAGAGCTTTAAGAATTATCTTCAGAAAGGAATACCATAGTTATGCAAACACTCTCACTCAGTCGAAATTACAAACGTTGGAAATTCGTCGAAGAGATATATGTGTTACCTTCTGTAAGACAACCATATCATGCACAGACCAATTCAAACAATTTATTCCCAAAAGAGTACATAACAGAACATGACGAAAGACTATTAAGATTCTTGAACCTAGGTGTAAAAAAAAACATATGCGGAATAGCCCGATCCCAGATTTGATCCGTTTGTATAACAGAAGTCTTTCATGATTGTATAAATACTTTGAAGTATAATATTGAGTTGTCCAATTTCCATAATACACGTCTTGTCCCTTGTTAATATGTTTATAAATTTGAGGTTAATACACATTTAATATTATCTTATATTTGAATTGAATCATATATTTGAATATTCTATATGGCAAGTATACACCGTTTTGATATTCATGTTTTTGCAATGTATCATTTTATTTTATCAGTATGTATAATTGTTGTCTTGAGCCTCTTTTCCTCTTCTTTCTATCTGCCTCTTTACTCTCTCCCTCTTCCTTATTTTGCAGACCTGCTTTGTTTTACATATTCAATCAATGTACTGACCACACATTGCTAAACAGAAATATTTAATGTTAAGTCATGCTTGTTGAAGATATTTCGTCTGTTGTTGTTGTTGTTGTGACTCGCGTGACTATTGAAGATTTCTGACCTTACTTTACCTTGAGTGGATTTTCGTAAGAAAGTTCTTACTCCATTCAAACCAAATTTCCTGGAGTTAATTTAGAGATATTAGGCAGTAATAAGTCAAATTTTCTTTATCCTTTGACTTTTCGTTTTATATCAATCATCTGTATGAACGAGTGACTCGCGTGACGGATGGGTGTGATCTCGCGGCATTTGGGACTAAAATTTGAACCAAGTGTCATGATTTATAGAGTAAAATGAGCAAAATTTTAAATCGAACAAACCATTTATGGCATAGCCAGTGATGTGGGGGGGGGGGGATTTTAAAAAAAAATTCTGGGGGATCGCCCCTCTTGATTTTGTTAAACTTGATATATTTATTTTTCTGTTTATAGCCCTAGAGTGTACTTTGACGGCAAAATGAGGCTTCTTTTATTGCATTTTTTGCGGTTATATTTAGCTCCCTCTTATAATAACGATCACCCCCTTCCACTTCTCGAAAGTTTTTCGGTGGTGACTTTTGGTGTTACCGCCCCCCCCCCCCCCCACTTGTTACACGAAATTGCCGCCACTGATTTATTGTCAGCTGCATCCCATACATCTTTAAAACAAAGGAATTATTTAATTCAAGCTCTGATGAAAGCACTTGGAACATGCTATACACATACGTACTGTAAACATCCAGAAAAAAAATCACTTTTTCCTCCCCCCCCCCCCGCATATTAAGTTCTCTTAAAATAGTTTTCATTTCTTACTTAACTACTTTAAAAGTCTTACAGCGTGGAATTGTAACAAACCCATCTCGACCAAGGAAATTACCTCATTATATCAAAACCTTGTTATATCAGGGCTAAATAACAAAATACAAATAAGTGGGACTGGCACAATTACCTTGTTATAACGAGAGTTTGTTATAACAGTGTTCTTTATAATGAGATTCCACTGCACTTGATATGAATCGAAGTCAAACTTTCTTTAAGCTAACTTTCATTTTTGCTTTGGGATTTATGTCCACAAGTCCTTCTTGAAACATGAAAGTCACTTTGGTGGGCAAAGAGTCTTCCATTCTTCTTACAAATAATGTTGACACACCTTGTTATCTTTTTCTTTCTTTATATCATTATAAAGTGTGGTAATAAAAATTATCAACTGTTTCGTTTCCGTTGGGCAAATTACAGTAAAATCACATTTAAAAATCAGCCTATGCTAATCTATCTTTCTTAGAGAGTTAAATCAGATAACCACTTCAGTATATTCAATTTTCTTTGACAGAGTGTCTGCATTATAGTACGTAAATTTCGTAATTATCTGGTGGTTCGGAAATGTCCTAATTATCTCATGGAAACAATATCCACGCCTCCTCTGTTAACATGGTTGAGGGCCAATATTTTGAAGATTCAATTCTCTTCATCCATGAACTGTCCCCTATTCTTGACAAGATTTGGCTGCTGTACTTACTAGAGGATGTGAGCAGAAGTTGACATTTCAGTTGTAATGAAGATTACTTATTATACGTATCGTACCTCCTTAATTATCCAATACTATGCTAGGTACCCTTAAAGGCATTGGCTAACTTTGTGAGTATTTAAAAAAATATCAAACTAAGATGAAACATGTGTATGAGTACTTATATTTGTACTCAAAAACCCTGAAACCAACCATAATTTGGAATGAAAACGTGTAAGTTAGACACAAACGGCGATTTTATTATCCTTCGTCTCACGAGACCACTTTGCTTGAATTTGAAAATGCCGTTATGTGCCTCCCGCCGCGTGATTCGCCAATACACACAGTACGGTAAGGTGAGTCACACGCGCATGCGCACTCTTTATGTCTATTCTTTGCAACCGACCCTCGTATATTTTTCACACATTAGTTCACATTTTTTATATTTAAAAATACTTCCTGTGGATATTATACTTTGAAACTTTCAGACTGGTATTTTTACACTATAACCCTTATGTTTATCCCATTTTCAAGCAACAAAACAAGATTTTTTTAAAGTCATAACAATGTTAACCAGTGTCTTTAATGTGATGATTTAAAAATATTTCATGAATTATTTTGAAGGCAGAATTTATTTCTGTCAAAAATCTAATTCATTCTCTTTATTTCACAAACTTGTAAAAATGTGACTCGCGTGACAACCCTAAGAAAGCTTATCGTGACTCGTGTGACATTAATGTTCTAGTGTTTTTTTTATAAGAAAGGGGTTTACACATGGAAATTTCCTATGCTGGTATGATTAAGGACCCTAAGCTCCTCACTTGCTATGAACCACCAGTCATACAATATACTACTTTTGAAGCAATATAAAATAGGGACATATTTTTGTGACTCGCGTGACACATTTTCGAGGATGTTTTCAATCTGAAATATTGTCAAGCTCGGCACATATAAATGTAAAAACCAACTTGATATGGTAAAATTGGTGTAAAATAAGACTTCATACAAAAAAAATGATGTATCTACAGATAATATAGGTTTTCCCGGTCAATTTCATACTTTTTTCATTCCAATTCATGAACGTGCATTCAATTTCACGCAACGCACGCCCCGCGAAGACATTCGAGCTTTCAAATTCCGAATCCGAGCGATCAGTTTCATTCATGGGCGCTCTTATTCTCTTTCCGTTAATCAAAATCACGCATGAGCGTTCAATTTCCAAATGCGAGCATTGTATTTCCTACTTGCGCATTCAAATTCGACTCGTAGTCACGATGACGCTGTTTGGGGCGTTCAATTTCATTTTCCGGCGTTCAATTTCCTACTTCGTGCACTCAATTTAGAGGAGAAGATGAAAGGGGGTTATGAGGGGGAGAGCGGGACGAGCGTTGGTTGTTTCTGATAAACGAGCACACTCCGAAAAAGGATTAGTCAAAATAACTATTATTTTGGTGCATATTGTCCGACCAAAATTTTGGTGAAGATTGACCAATATGATGATGGTCATGATTACCCAATTATTTGTTGAAAATTATTGTACCCAAATTTTGGTTGATTTTTATGTTCAGACAAAAATTCACCAACACATTGGTTATCTTGACCAATCCCTTCGTAGAATGTACACAATATACCCGCACATCCCTCATCCCTAACACACAAGAAAAAAATCCCATTTTCGTAGGCCTCCAGTATGCTTATTCTTTTTTTTAAGGGTTCTATGTCGTTCTGAATTTGTATCCACTGACAATGATATCCATAATTATTATGGATAATATGAATATACAAAGATAGGAAGAAAACTCCGATGAGAGTTATAGTGTAAAACTGAACATTTTGATGCCTTCTTATATCAGTGTATACAAAAACAGTTCTTGTTCTGTTTTACCTCAGTTCCTGAAGATGATCTAATCAAAGGTCGAAAATGTGAAACTCAACACTATCATAACTATGACTCTCATTGAAGATTTCTTCCAATCTTTGTATATTTACAATGATATCATGTCCTTTTATGCTCATGTATACTTCAATACTTTAACAGCATAACAACATAATTTCTAACTTACACTCCTTGATGACACCACCCATAAAAAGACAAAATCCCAACACTAACCACACAATGCGTCAATTAAAAAACCAAATGTCAAACAACATGATCTCAAAATCTCTCCTGTGGAAGCCTAAATAAACAGCAATATGAAATGTTTATAATTTCCCCGTTGCCAGTTTACAATGGAAGCATTTATGGCATAAACCTAAAATAGTGGACTTAAGCATGATAACATTATGGCAAATGTCTTCCAAAGAAGCTCAATTTATTCCGAACTAAGTGAAAACACCCGCAATTACCCCAAGCTAACTAAATGCAATGAATATTTTAAATTGAATGCACTTATTTGGAACTTGGTTGCCTTTTCACGAATATGAATGACCAAGGAGATTCGGCCGCCGGCTTGAAATTAATTTGATTGCCCATTTATCAAAAAGCATGCTCCTACTTTGAATTTGAATGACCCAAATGAACAATTGATTGCTCGGATAGTGAATCTGAATGACCCAATTTGAATTTGAAAGCTGCTTCAGAGCTGCGAGCGTGAAATACGGGAAATTGAATGCTCGGAATATGAACTTGAATGACAAAATCATGAAATTGGCCGGGAAAACCTATATAACATGCTTTAAATAGGGTGATTGAAAAAAAGTACCAAATAGGCATAATTCTTGCAGCAATTTTGATCTATTTTCCGGAAGATGTAACTCGATTGTTAGAAGGTAAAAGGTGTTGGAAAGCTTTTTGAACATATACCTAGCCAAACATGCATCATTTTTTTTAAATTGGTTGAACTTGAAATTTTAAGCTATTGGTGTCTAGTTACATCATGGCTGTAAACGGTTTTCTTATAATCTACGTATATTCCGAGAAAAAAAAATCTTCAAATAGAGAAAGAGATAAAGAATTATTTATTTTCTATTTTATTTATGTTATTTTTTTTTTGGGTGTAAATTAAGGAAATAACAACTTACACGATTTTGAGAGATCTCAGATCAGAGAAAGCACCCACTTGGACCTCGCTGATATTGTTATATTGAAGAAATCTGTAAAGGAATTATGTTTATGGTAGATTCAGGCGATTCTTCTTCAAATATACATGTACATGAATCGAGACACCGAAAGTTCACAGTTCACAGTTAAAGTTGTGATAAGTAGTATCATAAAATGCAACATGGCAAACTATTTCACTTTCTCGCAAAAATATCAAAAAAAATTAAGTTGATTGTTGCCATCTCTTTTAAATTCATAGATCTTGTTCTATGATTTTGATAAACTGTTAGCATTGCACTTTCATTTATAGCGCTGCAATTTTTGAATTTATAATATGTTCATATGAAATTCGATGACTTACAGAAACTGCAAGTTCTCCATCTCGCTGAATGTCCCGTTTCTAATCCTTTGAATGTTATTTCCATGGAGTGCTCTGTTGGAGATGGGTTGTTATTATGACATGTGTGAATTCACAATACAGTGCCTTTCAATTTATACGACTATCATCATCAATACTGATTTGTCAGTTAATGACATGTTCAGTGACCCAATCATGAGTTTCTATGACCATGACGACATATGTCTGTCTGCATACTACGCCCTTGAGTCCCGGTGTTGTCACTCTGTATTGACTTCGTGTACGCATGATAGTTCGAAATTTCGCATAAAGGGGGTCTTTTTTTTAGCATGTTCTTCATGTTCGCGATTTTGAAAAAAAGGGCTTTGACGGTTTTCTTGAGCTTTACGTAAGGTACAGACCGGATCACGGTCAAGATTGCGTTACTTTGGACTGGTCCAGCATGACTCCCCAAACTGGTGCTAGACCTGCTAGAGGGAAGAGCAAGAGGGTCAAGACCAAGAGGAAGACTTCTGAAAAGATGGACTGACTGACTGTGCAAGTACAGGCATGGATACCTTGGGCCAAGCTTCCTACCTTAAGGGAGCGGAAGAATTGGCGGAAAATCGTGGATTGGATGCCAGCACTCAATCCACCTTCGGAGTGGAAGGCATAAAGTAAGTATTACACATGTGCTGTAAATATCAATCGTCCATCCATATCCTTTGTCTTTTTTTCTCTCTTACCCTTCTCTCTTCGCCTATTGCTTGTTTGTTTTTGTTGGTTCATTGTATATTTCATATGCTCACTGTATTTTTGATGTACTTTTTAATGGACTTGAATATTTTTTAGTCAGAACTTGCACAACAAAGGAGAAAATACAAACGCCCAGGTCATTTCCAAATTACTGCAAAATGCAGGGAATTAAAAAAAAATAAGACAAAATATTGATAATCGAAAATTATGTTTATAAATGCAATTATATAACATAATGTAAATAAAGCAGAGATAGCACAGTATTAATAATTCATCTAATAAATACTACCAGTGGTAAAGGTGGATACATGATATTGTGTAAATTAATGAAGCAAACATTTCACTCATTAACAAGGTAATGGGTTTTGTTTGCCCTCACCAATCTAATCTCCAAAAGGTCTAGCAATAAATAAAATGTTTAACTAGTTACAGAACGTGTTGGGGAAATCATTACGTGCTGGAGACACAAAGGGGAATTTTAGTTTCCCATTTGCATTTTCGAGTAGTAGATAACAAAGACAGTTTAGACAGATTTTGTCTTAGTTGTTTTATATTGATAGCTTTTCCAATTTCACTTAGCAGTTTTTAGGCCGTTACATTAGTCCTTAGAACCACTATTGGTTCTACAAGGAACCTTTTGAGGTTCTTGAAAATATAAAGAACCCTTTTTAGAATCCTTTTTTCTGGAGCTTCTACATACGGGACAAAAAAGGGTTCTAACTGGCACATTTTTCAAAGAGTAGAGGGTGCAAAGTTTTATCAAGGTGAGCCTACAAGCTAATAAAGCATGATATTTATAAGATGTAACTCTTTCAAGACCGCGTCGAACTGCAAATTTTTCCTAACCATTTAGTGTTTACATGGGTCAAAATACATAGCGGCAAATACTTACAATTGTGTTAAGTTCCTCAAACCAGAAAATACCCCAGGTTCAAGATCCACCAAGGAGCTGTATTGAAAATCGCTGGAAAAGGGAAACATTTGTGAAATCCAAAAAAGGCTTAACAATCCGGAGACTTTGTATTACAATTGAAATAGCACAATTAAGTATATTAACTGGGAGACTTTCATTAAAATAAAAGCAAGCGAAATTGAGTATATGAAATCTACACCTTGTTCTTCAATAGAAAAAAATCCGTATTCGAGTTAGACATTTTTATAACCTACGTGTGACATAGTAATCTATATCTTATAAACTTCTTTGTTTCATTTTACGCAAGATTACTCAATGCATAATATTTGCATAGGCTCAGGGAGAGGTTTTTTGTATCGTATTTTAAACGCGAATGGGGAACAAATGGAGATTTATTACAGTTGTCATAGCAATATCCAAATACCCGCGTTTATAAAGTCATTTTGCATCGCGGTACTCTGGTATGTGGACAGAAAAGTAGAACCTCACTTTCTCCCCATACCCTCTAACTAGCCGGTGTAGAAGCACAGTATGTCCGCCAGAATAATACGTCTGTACGGACAAAGTCGCCTGGAGCATTTCTACACCGGTAGACATCAGGGCGGTCTATGGTCCATTCGTTTGAAGGAATGTGTTGGCTTAGAGCAGATCTTGGGAATTTATAACCAGCCCATCCTGCAAAATGAGTGGGTGTGTATCAGTAGCGTAGCCAGATCCTCAGACCGGGGGGGGGGGGGGGGGGGGGGGAATCCCCTAGCTGTGTCGTATTACCCCTGGACGACTAGGAAACTTTTACATTTTGCGTATGTAGCCTATATTAGATTATTGCACACATGTCCAGAAACATGTGGTAGTAAACATTTTATACGCTGCAGCCTCATTGCCTTCGTTGCATCCATACATTCTTTGCTGTGGTTTTGATTCATATAAAGCAGTCTTTAAAACATACTGCTTCGAACATCTATTTCACTGTTTACTACAATGTTTAGTACCGAATGTTTCTGGACGTATGTACAATAATGATACTATTTGTACGTACACTGTAAAAAAATCTTTGTAAATTTTACAATTCTCCAGCCGTAAAATTCGTCGAATATTTATAGTAAATGCCTTTTACAGTAAAAGGTCAGTAAATTAGAGCGTGACGTCATATTTATTATATCGCAACGACTCCGATGCCCCAAAATGTAAAATTACCGTGAAATTTACGGGTGAAATGTCGTAAATAATTTAATTTCACGCGCTGTTTTTGCACTTACGGTCATTAATCTGCAGTTATTTTCGCTATGCATATACGTGCACTCCGTAACCTGGCAACGCGAGTCGAATTCTTAATAGCCGGATAGCCGTCGTCCTTACAGGAGTTAAACCTGATTTGTAAGTAAAAAATCGTCCTAAATCTTATCAATCTTTACAAAATCAATTGAATTGTTAATTACATTTGATCTTTATATGCCCTAGATCATTTCAAGCTGTTTTTTTAAATAGACATGTGTAATAACTTGTGAAACAACTTGAACTAGTATGAGGACCTGAGAATCGTCGTCATGCGATGAATGTGTGTGCATGATGTATATGAGTTGTCTTAATGTATGATGGGGGGGGGGGGGGGGGGGACCTAAAGCTACGCACTTTGTTTTCAGCGGCTTAAAATTCACAGAAATAATTGGTTTGTGCAAATTCCAGTTCCATATCTGGATTCTACATATTCCAAAGTTGATTTTTGGAGAAAATCACGATGGGTGAATGTCACAACACATTTGCAGGTCGATATAGGCCTACGGTGTCAAAGTTTGCTCTGAAAAATGAAAGGGTCCTAAACTGGTCCTAAAGCTACATGCACATGCAATAAACGAATGCAATTATCTTTACTGTGTGTATCTTTACTGTGTGTATTGCGGGTGTATTTTAGCCTGATTTGAACGCGTTGCATTGCGCGTCTATGTGATTTGTATGTTGTGTAGGCCAGTAGCTTTAGGTCTGGACCCGCGTAGCTTTAGGTCTGGACCCGTGTAGCTTTAGCTTAGCCTAACGTTAGACTAGCCTAGACCTAAGTTACTGTTAGGACCCCCTACCATTACAGACTACTACTACTACTACTACTAGTACTAGACCTAGTCTAGCTATGGTCGGCCTGGTCCTCTATGCAGACTAATAGTAAAGTCCCACCAGGCTCAGAGAACATTCAAGGCATGGTCAAGTCCCTTAAGAGACTGCAGGTGCAAAGAAGTTTGCCCTTCTACGTTTTTGTATAGACTCTAGCCTGAACTTTATGAAGCATTCTTGAGACTATACTTCTAGGAACAATTGAAGTATGATTAGACCTAGTATCATGAATTGTAATTAATGCATGTGGGAGATGCAAAAAAAAAAATTTAAAAATATCTCGCTCCTGGCTTCTAAGTCAAATTCGATCAACAAAAGTTCATGCACCTCGTTACCCACAAGCAATGTCAAGTTGGATGTAATAACTAAATAAGCTTACAAGATTTGCTTTAACTGTTCTTTAAATTCAGGAAACCGACACATACAGCCAACGAGTTTGAGGAGGGGGTTTTGCTCTCAACGCCTGTCTTGATTTCTTTTGGTATGTACCAGATTTGTAAAATTTTAGAAATTTAATTTTTATTTTACTTTTTCAAAGAATTTTTTTTTCTCTACAATTTTGAAATATTTAGATGTAAAATTAAATGTAGAATTCAATAATTATTTATGGATGTATATGTATGCAGTGGCTTTTGCAGTAAGTAATCATGAGGTTTAATGGGCTACATGTCTCTGTCTGAGCAACTCCTGGTATTGTGCACGCAATCAGAAATGTTCTTTCTGTGTTCACCCAGGTGTATGTTCATTCTTATGCCCAAATTGTTACATTTAAATTGTCACATTTAAATTGTTCATTCTGAATACTTTACAATACCAAAATCAAACACACATAAAAAGAAATGTTGGGTCTACACCACTGTCCCCAGGGTTTTTTTCCCCCGAATTAATTTTTTTCAGTTGTTTGTATGTTACACCAGCCAAAGAGGTATTTTGTCATTTTGATGTCTTATATAGGCTAGGTTAAGTTTTTGAACGTTGAAGTTTTTTGGCAACTAAAGTAAGATTTTTCTTGTTATTTTGTCTGATCTTAGCTGTGGTAGGTCTATCAACTTCATACAGTCACCTGGCTGGGGAGTGCTTCATGAAGAGTTTTAGTCGTGGTCAGACATATCGGACAGAATACCTTAGACTTGCCCGGCATATGTACGGTATTACATGTAACATAAATGGCTCTAATAAAATCTCTAATAAAAATGGCTACTTTTCTTGTTTTTAATCGTATTTTAGAAAAGAAATTTAAAAATATGACGAGCGAGCAAAGCGAAGCGAGCGAGCCAAAAATAACCACTTTTTTGGTTTTCAATCGAAGTTTTGAAGGGCGGAAAATGGTATTTTAGAGCACTTCACAGCTTGAAAATGATGCTTAAGACAACATCTACTTATTTACAAATTACTGTATAATTTTTCTTTTAGTCCTCAAAATTTCTGGGGGGGGGGGCAAAGCTTCTGAGTGGGGGGGGGGGCAAATGCCCCCCATGCCCCCCCCCCCCCCCCCCCTTGGTGCCGCCACTGCCCTTTCACAAAAATTACTCTTTTCTGGCCTTCCATTCATCCCGCTTTTGTTCTCGCAATAACTTTTAAAAAATGCAGGTGATGGATCAACACTGCATGACACAAATTAGTGACGATAATCTGATCAGAGTTTATTAATAAGACTCTGTAATAATGTCAGATTCTAGGGCTGCAAACTTGGATTACGTGCTGTCAATTTATAGGGCGATCCTTTGAAGAGGTTCGGACAGTTTTGGAGTCTTGACATGCTTGAAGAGTAGCATTTGTAACAGAGAATGTAAAATGCCGAGTAATAAGTATACTAGTCTATTTCATCAGGGTAGAGAGTGCAATTTTAAAGTGGTATATCATGTACTACATCTCTTACCTTTAGAAAAAGGAATTGTAGAAAGGATTTACACATTTGTGCTTCAAACAACATTTTATAATAAAGCAAGAGCCTTTCTTAAATGTTTGGTTTATATTTCTGGTTATTCATTTTGGGTCGACTGACCCATGAAGACCCCAGTCTGCGCATTATTTGCCAAATACAATCCCATGGCATTAACACAAATCGACAGTAGAATGTAAAAAGTCACATGTATCAGCGGAAAGAAAAAAAAAAGAATATTTCCTAAGCATCTTTTCCAATTCATGCCTGTGATCATGCACGAATAGTGTTTAAGAGATGTTTTTCTGGTCTTTGTCTGAAAGTGGTAATTACATGTATGGATTATGTTTTTATTCTTTTCTCATATCAGGTGCCTCTTCAGGATCAACCCGGACAGAGGGTCCAAGGCGTCCAGGGGGAAAGCGAAGCGCACCATTCACCCCAAATTCCAGTCCCCAACTAGTAAAGTAAAAGTAAAATCATAACAACTCAAAATTGTGCATGAGTGTATAATTTTGAATCCATTTTTTTTTAAAGAAATGCTTCAGATTTTACTCATACGTGGAAAGAGGATATCCGCTCCCATTCTCTCTCTCTCTCTGTTTTTCTTTTGTTTTCTTTTGTTTGTTTTATACTAATGGGCCCTTTTTCCTAATTTAGGAGAATAGTCTAAATAGTCTAGATTGGCTTCATTGTAATCGAAAGAGGTATCAAATGTTACAGATGATGTTACATTACTAAAAAAAAAGAAAAAAAAAAAACCACCGGTATCCTCAATTTTTGTTGAATGTGAACTTAAAGTGCAATTTCGTGGTCATAGTATGAATTTAGAAATTGTTTTTTTTTTTTAGCAGAAGTTTCTGCATTTATTAAAGATACAAACATTGGAAAATATAAAGATACAAATCAAATTGATGTAAGTTAAGTGTGACAAATATACAAAGGAAAAATATGTTTACTTAAATAATATTAAAATAATGGAGTTGGTTGTAATGAAGAAATAAATATAAATGCAGGGGCCAGCTATCATAAGCCGAAAGGCTTGAGTCGATAGCAGCCAGGCGATGGGGGCTACATGATACATTATAAGTCGTATTTAAGGGTGTCACATGTGGTAATTAAAATCGATATTTGAAAAAAAAATCTTATATAAACCGGAGTTTGTCAGAACGAAAGGGTAGAAAAAAAAAAAAGAATAGTTATTGTGCAAGTGCGTGCAAGTGGGTGAGTGCCTGTGAAAGGTTAGCAATATGTATGTTTGTTTTTGATTTTTTTTTTTCTAGAACTGGTCATTTTTACAAATATTTTGATAAAAGATATTTTTTCATTAGTGCTTT
Source organism: Echinometra lucunter (assembly GCA_029962745.1). Taxonomy (NCBI): domain Eukaryota; kingdom Metazoa; phylum Echinodermata; class Echinoidea; order Camarodonta; family Echinometridae; genus Echinometra; species Echinometra lucunter. Next base: position 2,178,748 of record CM057163.1, on the reverse strand, counting down.
GAAAGAATAAAGTGACGCTGAATGTTTTATGCTGGGAGGTAAATTGTTCCATACATCTGGACCATGGTGTCTAATCGATTTATGGGCAAGAATTATTTTGGGGTTGGTTAAATGGAGATCAGTAGAGTGTCGAGTGGGATAAGAATGAATATTTCTATTATACGTGAAAATATTACAAAAAGGCAATGGAATTGTATTTGTCGAAAATTTGTACATAAAGACTGCAGTTTGGAATAAGTGAATATCGGCAATTTGTAATTTTTTTAATTTATGAAATATTGGATCTGTGTGGGCTAAGTAATGTGAATGGGTGCAGATCCGAAGTGCTTTCTTTTGTAGGTGAGATATTGCCATAATTTTCGTTTTGTTATTTCCCCATACTATGTTACAATAAGAAATGTAGGATAGAATAAATGAATTATAGAGCATGAATAATGATTTAGGTTGAAGATGGTATTTTAGTCTATACAAAATGCCTATGCCTCTAGAAACTAACGAGCAAATATTACGAATATGGCTATTCCAAGTTAGGTTTGAATCGATTGTAACACCTAAGAATTTTGTTTCTTCCTTTTCAGTGAGAGATATATCATTTATGAAAATATTGTTGTTGAGAACATGTTTAGAATTTATGTTTTTGAAGTATATGATAATATAAATATTTTTCTGAAATAAATGCATATGGAAAGGGGTCCTATTCAAAATGGGGTATACCTTAACAGTAAGATGATCTATAAATATTTCACTAATTGTTTTTTGCAAGTTTGATTGACCCACAGATAACCACAACTTGCACACTTTAGAAAAAAAATATTAGGGCATTTATTTTGTAAATTTTGTAAAGTGGTCACCCTGACATTTCTTTTATCTCCTACAGTATCCAGAATTTTCTGACGGATTAGTTTACAAGCGTGTCATGTGCCGATTCTGTTATCTCACTTACAAAGTAGTGTGTATTCCAGGACTAATTGGAAATGTATCTTTCGTTTATTTTCTTCCAATCTTTCTTTTTATATGGATACTGTACTACTAATTTTTATTGACTAATTGGGATAACTTTTTTCTTAGCAAAATGTAACATGTTTTGTGACACTGGTATGTGATACCTATTTTTATGACAATGAAACCAATCTAGACTTCTTTAGACTATTTTTACCAAAAATGGGCACATTACAAAAAAAAAAAAAAAAAAAAAAAAAGGAAAAGAGAGAGAATAAAATATTCTCTTTCCAATTTACTTTCCAAATTATACATTGATACATGATTTCCCTATGATTTTAGAACGCATATGTATACAAAAAGTATTATCATGGCGGGCCACCCCTGCCTTCAGGGGCAGAAAATGAAATGTCTCCACATATATATCTTGTGAAATCGTTTTACTTACCTGTGTACAAAATTGTTGTTTTGTATTGCAAAACACAGGTAAACTGAGTGCTTTCTGATATACTTTTGAATAGCCCCAATTTTACCGAAATGGACAGCAAACTGTGGGGTTTGAAAAAAATATAAATTCAGTGATGAAACATTCGATGCTAAATAAATGATGGTAAATTACCTGAATTTCACTTTTCTCATTAGATTTTCCACTGTGCATTATAGGATAAAATGCCCATATGTGACTATTTTTATTTAAAAATGGCTCCCACGGCCCTCAAAGGCAGAATCTGAGATGTTGTGATATTGTCTTAATGTACCTTCGTGTCAAATTTAATAGTTTTATTCCGAGGCACAAGTATCTAAACTTCACTTCTCACGTTTCGTTTGGGCTGTGTTCATAGAAAACAATACCCCATTACATCATATTTTTTGGAATGGCCCCACGGCCCCTAACGGCAGAATCTGAGATGTCTCCACATCTAAATTTTGTTATAACGTATTAATCTACCTGTGTGCCGAATCTGGTGCTTTATAGATGTAAACTTGGGGTTATTTTCGATAAAAAGAAAATAGCCCGTTTTATCAAATTGAGCCCATAAATTATGTTTTCAGCTAATATTTATGCCCTGAAACATTCGAATATGGATTACTGATGTAACATTACCTAAAATTAAATTATTACTGTAGAGTTTTTACTGTGCATAAAGAAAAGGTGTCCATATGTGACCATTTTTTTAAAAGGTGGCCCCCAAGGCCCACATGGGCAGTATTTGAGATGTCCCCTCGTCTGAAATTGTTTATATCACAAATATCTACAATTATTCCACAGTTGGTTCCATTAACCCAAAATGCACAGTTGGTCGGCTATGCCGTCCCACTAATTTGATTTTTTTTTTTGCCTTGTAAAAACAACTTTTTTTTGTTATGTAAGAGGGCTCTCATCAGTTATCTTTACAAGGCTGTATATTCATAGCATTCAGGTTTGCTAACCTTTTTCATCTGTAGGCATACATGTATGCTTTATGTGTATATATTCGAAAATTGAATGGTAATTTTCATAGCTTTGCTTTGATTTATCATACATGTTTCATCTTTACGCATACATTTATGCTTTATGTGTATACTGGGTGTCCCAGAAAAAGCGGAACGGTGGATTTTCAGTACTTTACCTTCAGAAGGTACATGATCTTTTTACTTTAGTAGGTAAATCATCTTCTACCAGAGAGAATGGTACTAAGGTCATTAATTGGTGAAATAATTTTGTTTCTTTGCCTGATTTTTAAAATACAGTTATTTTCGATTTCGCATGTTTTTCGCGACGGTTGTATAATTGTGTTTGTAATGGCCTTTTATATGGCACGTGTATGACACTTTCTGTTGCTGACATGCATCAGTGGACTTCCCTCAAACATCGTATTATGAAAGGCCATCCCAATACAAAGCTACTCTCATCAATCAAAAATTTGAAAAATGACTGTATTTTAAGAAACAGGCGTAGAATACAATCTACTTCACCCAATTCGATGATCTTGGTATCATTTTATTCGGTAGACGATGCTCTATATCCACCGATTTGAAGATATTTAGTTTTTGAAGGTAAAGGACTGAAAACCCACTTTTCCGTTTTCTCTGGTACACCCGGTATAATTCTGGGGGCCGTTTCACGAAAGTTGCCAGCTCTGACAAGTGATCAGACTCTGACAATTACCATAGTAACTGTCAGTTACCAGTGCTTCTCAGCCAATCAAAACCAAGGATTTTACTGAACTTGTCAGAGTTGACAACTTTCATGAAACGGTCCCCAGGATTCAAGAGTGTTACGGATCATCATGTACTACATATAGGATATTGTCTGAAATTTACAGATAAAATACGTTATTTTACGGGTTTCAGTTGGCATTATAGCTGCCAGCCGTTTCACCGTAAAATCTACGAGATTTTTGTTTACAGTGTACGACGTAGAAGTTCCGTAGTCGACCCGGGGTTGGTCTACCCAGGGGGACCCTACCCCGGGAACACTGTCATGTGGGCATTTCTACTGCTGCAGACATTTGTCGTTTATGTCACGCTTTTGAAAAAATTGTAATAATTAGATTTCAAGATATTGAGAAGATATTTTCATGTCGATAGTTGCCCAGTAGTCCCATCTGCCAAGTGCCACTAACAATATAATTTTTTGTTCACACGTGGGTGAATACTGACTGTTTTTGTTCAGAGTGTGAAAAATGACTTCCGCCAAATTGAAAGAAGAGGGAAAATTAAACCAGCAGTCTGAATAAGTACTTCCATTCAAAGAAATCGCTCTTTGCCACAGAATTGTTCGACTGCGTGACTGATCGATGAGTTAAGCAACTGAAATGATCAATCAATTGATTGACTGTTGATTATCTGATTACCTGATCTGATTACGTGACTGGCACATTGATTAAATGACTGACTGGCTCACCTACTGCTTGATGTATTGATAGACTGTTTGTTGAGTGATTGATTGAATGATCTAACGATGGATTTGCTTGGTACTTTTCTTCTCGACGAATGACTGGCATGTGGATTTGATGTGTCTTTGAATTGTGAACACTGTGCTTTTGATTTTATTTTATTATTTTTTGTAGTAATTTTTACAAATTAATTCCCACTCATGCATAAAACAATCAAATAATTAAAATTATGTAAGCAAATTGACACAAAATTCCTAGACTGTCATAATATAATCGTGAATTTATGAAAAAGAGCGATTTGTTTGGATGGCACTACTTATTCAGACCCCTGGTTTGATTTTCCCTCTTCTTTCAATTTGGCATAAGTCATTTTTCGTGCTCTAGACAAAATCATCAGTGCTCTCCCAAACGTGAACAAAACAATTGTTTTGTTGGTGACACT
>CM057163.1:2061106-2173988 GCA_029962745.1 Echinometra lucunter | reverse complement strand
ATCTTCTTCTCTCGCGAGGCAACCAATTCCACACAACTGGACTAACTTACATCTAATGCCATTAGGCCTATATTGTTTTGCACCCTTTATCGTTAAGATCATTGTAAAATAATGATTCAGTTATCTTCAAAGTGTGCATAAATTGCCATATTGAACGCACAAAACTTCCATTGCTTTAAGAAGAAGCTTTGCATGTAAAGGGTGACCCTTTTTGTTTTGATATTCATTCTTGGAAGCTGATACAGTCGACGCTGAAGAAACCGGTGGATCATCTCATTCATCTGGAACAAGTATGTTTAACCATTTCACTAAATTTCTCAATCATATTACTTTATACAAATCATTCAGCATGCTTTGTTTTTATGTTTAAAAAAAAATGGTATATGCTCTTCTGGCTTGTCCGACATGATGTCTTGCGACGCGTCGCCTGTACGTTTGCCACTTGAGATGCTGTTCACTTTTTTTTTATAAATAGAAATCTTGAATCAGCAAATCGCAGTATATTTTTTGTCAGTTTAGATATGTATTACAGCAATTGCAGATTTTTCCCTTTCAGTTATGTAAATATTTGCAGTCAACGAAATGGACATCATTATGAGCCTGATCGGTTTGTCACGGACGGCCGGACAATAATTTTTTTTTTTTAAGTTTTAAGGCCTAGGAAAATAAGAAATGAAATTTGTTAAGCCATATCATGTTTCGATATAAAGGGCATCACTGGAAGAGTTTAAATCCGATAAATTTTTGTTGCCCTGTTTTCTACTTTATCCATAAAATGAGCAATGTCACGGACTAACATTATTTTAATTCTTAACTGGTGAGGCTCTTTATAGGAATACTGTTAAATTCACCCTGTTTTAGCATGTTTAGAGGGATAGATCATGATGTTTGCAGTTGTTTGAATAGTTTTACTTGCAAATATCATAACTTGTAAAGTCTTATTGAATATTTCATGTGAACATTTCTTCACATGTTTCAGGCTGAAAAAAGGGGAATAAGAATCGCTGATGACTTTTGGACAATCTTCAAGAGGAATATTGAGGAGTCAGCTTGGATATAGCAAAATAATTGGGAAAGAGGGTGGCATTGCGTGTTGAGAAGCGCCCGTTTTCCCTTTTAATGCATTTCATGTCTGGGATATACTTTTTTTTTTTTAGCCCTTGCCAGAACAAGAAGTGCCATCAGCGTGCATTTCCATTCCTTTTAAAAGGATTTTCGCAATGGTTGTGCCTCATTCACAAAAAGGCTAGCGTGACCAGAATAAATTCAAATGCTGATTTCATACAGATGTCAGACTGGTGAATGGGCTTACTTTAAGCGAAGGTAATGTGGAAGTGTTCCGTGCAGGAAGATGGGGTCCAATCTGTGACCAAGGTTGGGATATTACTGATGGACACGTCGCCTGTCAGAGTCTTGGATTCCATCATGCACTCGGGATAACAACACACAGCGAATTCCTTCCTAGCTTCTCAGCAAGCCAACTCACTAATGTCCAGTGCATTGGGAATGAATCAAACATACTGGACTGTCCAGGAGAAGATGCCAGTGGTCATCCATGTGGGGCACGTAACCAGTCCGGGGTACGATGTGCAAGTAAGTTATGGGGTCAAAACTATGATAAATAAGACATTCATTCCATTGTGACATTGTTGAGGACTCTTGCCATGCCTAATATCAGAGTGGTTATTTAAAAAAAAACCAAGAACAACAGCAACCCGAGTGATTAACAGTCACGCCTGTCTTCCTGTGTACGTATGTGGGTAGTGCATGATTGTGGCAAGTATCCGCATAAATGCATCTTCCTATGATGGGTAGGATGGGAACGTATTGATAAAATTCGATGCTACAAAGGTCTTTCATATTTCCACTTTTGATGTGGGTGGATGGCTGTAATGAGATGCTTGGTCTGCCAGCTACTCCTCGGTGAATTTGTAGTGAGTCCTAAATACGCCAGTCACTGTGCTGTAATGCCTTGGTGCCTCGGCCCTAATTAAAGGCGACTTGGTGCACATTTTTCATTGCCTAGAGCTTGTATCCTCGGCCTCAGCCTTTAGGGTTCAACACCTTTACAACATCCAACATAAATTATTTGAGACAGCTTCAAGGCATGAGGAATTTTAATCATTTTTCCCGTTTTTCATATTTGTGGTGCTTTGTTTTTATTAATATCTGTTATAAACAGAAAGATAAAAGCGCTTCAGTTGAACCTGAACATCAAGATCACGATATTGTAATGTTATTCATATCAGTCATAATATCCAAGTTTAGAAATTTTCAGTGAAATTCTCATTATAGAAGATACTTCATATAGCCAAGAATCACGAGGAATCTACAAAAGTTGTGATTACACTCCTCCAGCGAAAAGTCAGCAAAAATATAGCTTTATAATTTGTCATGATAATTAGTAGTAGTATCAATACAATTATAATTTATGTGCATAAATTATTACATGCACCTAATTCTCTTTCTTTCTTATCAGGTTGTGAAGATTTACATGAGAACTGTGATTACTGGATCAGTCACGGAGCTTGTGAATCAGACCCAGCAGAAATTCTTCTTCTCTGCCCCAGGGGTTGTAACACAATCTCGTGCTCTCAGCGAAAACCAACCGGTTAGCAGAAAAAGACTGATTTGATGAAAATTGGTGAAAGGAGAATGGAACCCAGACATCAGTGTGCTTTTAGTGAATGAAGATGAACATGAAAGATTAAACGGTGAAAGATTAAACGGTGAAAGTTTGAGCAAAATCGGACAATCTGTTCAAGAGTTATGAATTTTGAAAGTTCAAATAAATCCCTACTATATGGGAATCTTGGAGTTGGCAACTTTCCAGCATCTTTTATGTCATCGTGGACAACTCTCCATTCATTTTGTGCATAATTCCCCCCCCCCCCCCACCCAAAAACAGATTTCTATGAAATTGCACATCAGGAATCAACATAATTCTTCCCAAAATGCTTAAAGAATTGATATAGCCATGTTGCCATGTAGCCATGTAGCCATCGCGTCGACCTTTCTCCAGACATGCAGCCGCCCTCAGCAGATCAGACTTCAACCTAATCCAAGAGCGGGAAAAGAGATGGGAAGGGACGGTTCACCCACGGCAGTTCACTATTCCCCCTGGCATCAAAGCTCCAGCTGGTTCTGAGCTACCTCGGAGGAATTGGGTAACAATCAGCCGGCTGCGAACTGGGGTTGAAAGATACGCTAATATATACCGTTTGGGACTTCGGCAATCACCAGCATGCGTACGTGGTGCAGATGAGCAGACGGCAGACCATGTCATCTACAACTGCCCTGTTCTCCAACCCCCTCACGGGAGGACTGATCTTTCAAGCCAAAAAGGGTGCACAAGCCAACTGGCTTACCGAGCTTCAAGAAATACCGAGCATGATATATTTTTCATGAATTTGTATCATTTTCAGAGGGCAAGACCCATTCATTCATCATGCATGTGGTGGATGTGACATACATGGCTAGCGTAAATGTAGATGTATCACGAGGGGGGTGTAACATAAAGAGATGCAATCAATCTTACAATCAATTGTATCTCTTTAGTACATGGTTTGCCATAGACGTACGATTAATATCAATCGTAAGATTGATTGTATGTTTTATGTTACACCCCCCTGGTTTACTAGAACACTTGTGATTTATGAGCTGGCTGGACATGATCCTTAAACTTCCAGAGAACAGGGTAGTAACACCTGGTGCTGTTTAGATCTAAGTTAGTTGCTTTTTGTCATGAATGTTGCCTTCTTCCCATGTTGGAATTCACTTCAGCCCTCATATGTAGTCTGGTCTAAAATTTTCAGTCGTTTGGTTTTCAAGTAAGATTTTTTTGTTTGTTTAGGAATTAACCGTAACTTTATCTTCTGAGCTGCAGCGAACCACTTTGATTGGCCTTTTTGGGATTCTCCTTACTTGGACTGCTGGTATGGCCAGCTGTCAACAGTTATCTGCTGGTACCCAGAGTGGCTATTGTTCGCATTTACACTGTATATATATATATATATATATATATATATATATATATAAGAAAATTAAATCAAAAGAATGTGGCTATTGTTCGCATTTACACTGTATATATATATATATATATATATATATGTATATATATATATATATATATATAAGAAAATTAAATCAAAAGAATGTATATTTTCGTTGAAAATGAAGAAAATCTTAAATTCTGTGTAAAAAATGAACGGAGAGTTGTCCATTTTGTGGAGTTGCCAACCTAAAGTATTTCCATAATAATGATTTACTTAAACTTTCGAAATTCACAACTCTTGAACAGAAAAAAAAAATTAAAATTTTCAGTCGTTTGGTTTTTAAGTAAGATTTTTTGTTTGTTTAGGAATTAACCGTAACTTTATCTTCTGAGCTGCAGCGAACCACTTTGATTGGCCTTTTTGGGATTCTCCTTACTTGGACTGCTGGTATGGCCAGCTGTCAACAGTTATCTGCTGATACCCAGAGTGGCTATTGTTCGCATTTACACTGTATATATATATATATATATATATATATATATATATATATATATAAGAAAATTAAATCAAAAGAATGTATATTTTCGTTGAAAATGAAGAAAATCTTAAATTCTGTGTGAAAAATGAACGGAGAGTTGTCCATTTTGTGGAGTTGCCAACCTAAAGTATTTCCATAATAATGATTTACTTAAACTTTCGAAATTCACAACTCTTGAACAGAAAGTCCGATTTTGCTCAAACTTTCACTGTCTGTTCTTTCTTGTTCTTCTTCATTTACTGAAAGCACATTGATATCTGGGTTGCATTCTCCTTTTCTGTACTCCTCTTGTTTAGTGACTGTTTACACTGACGTTTCTCCTCATTTAGCAATCTAAACATGAATAATAGACTTATGTTGCTTTATAGCTCTATCATGTTTATCTATTTTTTTTTTTTTTGCTCCTAAAAACTCTGAAAATGTATCGTGATAACATGCAGAATAGACAAGGTCTCCTCAAGGGGAATTTCTTTTGTTCCTAAACTCTTAAGATACATCTCAAGAGCTTAGGAACAAAAAAAAATCGTATACGAATGATAGTGATTACCGTCCCACTTAGTGTTTTTTTAACGAGAATAAGAAATCAACATATAAAAAGATTTCATTTTTCAGATATGAACCGCTCTCCAAGGGAGGCTTGCGTAACAGGGCACTGTTTCACTAATTCTGCAAACGGTAAGAAAATAATTTAATGTTCTGCTTGATTGATATTGTGCACCACCTGTTATATTACCTTTCAAAACTCTGCCCATCTCATTTGGGTAAGAATAGTATTGTCTCTTTGTCTATTAATAGATAATCAGTGTCATAGACTGGAATCGTTTAATAAGGGTTCAGTCGGATCTATGGTAATTATCTGATTTCATATATATATGAGATCATGTATATATGTGAGATCAATTGAGAGAAGAATAGCGTAGCATGAATCGAACGCCATTATCCTCTCAATTGATCTCACATGTATTTATTTCCACGAGAGTTGCCAAAGTTGCCAAAGCTGTTGTACATGTTACTTGATCACAAATGTTGATTATTCCAACATATACATGCATGTATCCCAAAACATTCGCTCGGATCCAGCAGAGGTGTGCGGCTGGTCATTGTTCGAAACTCATCTGCCACTACAAAGGAATCAATTAGTGAGGGTTGAAGATTGTCATTCTGTCGGTTAAGCGACTTTGGAGTCGCGGAAACCATTGGCCCGTCTCTGTGGTCTAGTGGTTAAGGCAAAATCGCGTTCATAGCCAAAGGCCTGGCTTCGATTCCCGGCGGAGACCTTTTTTCAACCTTTGCCAAATTTCCAGAATGGTAGGACAGCTCTGGGGAACTTTGGTTCATGCTACGCTATTATTCTCTCAATTGTATTTATGTATGTATTATGTATTTCCAGGAGAGTTGCCAAAGCTGTTGTGTATGTTACCTGATCACAAATATGTAATGTATGTATATGTATACACACACACACACGCACGCAACCTCACACACACACACACACACACACGTATATATATATATATATATATATTTTTTTTTTTTTTTTTTTTTTTAAAGTTAACACTGCATATTCTACAAAAAAGCTGCTGTCCTTTCCGAAGTCATTCCTCAAACGTATAATCATAGTGATGAGCATTTCCTGCACTTCACTATAAAATTCGCATATTTGATTTAATTCTTCCAGCAACAAGTTGCATACCAGCTGTTGAATTGTGCATTTCGGTGGATTGGATCGGAGGTAAGGTTTACCAATATTGCATACCAGGGAAGGTGTAACAGGGGGCAGGGGCAGCCGCCCCTGTGATTTTTTCAAGTGATCCCCCCTTTAAAAAAGGAGACCAAGGAGAAGACGACGAAGATGAATGAGGAGGAGGAGGAGAAAAAGAAGAAGAATTCAGAGAATGCGGCTAGACAGGGCAGGGTCACGCACTGCTACTACTACTACTACTACAACCACCACTACTTCTACTACTACTACTACTACTACTACTACTACTACTACTACAACCACCACTACTTCTACTACTACTACTACTACTACTACTACCACCACTACTACTACCACTACTACTACTACTGTTAATGATACTACTACTACTACAACTACTACTACTACTACTGCTACTACTAATAATAATACTTAACATTTATTAAGAGGTTAATACTGTTGCTAAGTTCTTTCAAAGGGTATAATGAATAGGGTATACGGAACGTATACTGAATTTCAAACAAAATCAATTGAATAAAATGATGGAACAAAACTATTTTAACAAACCATGTATAAATGGTGAAACATGTAAAACGATTATATTTGAATACCTTGCTTCCAAAAGGCGCTAAATCTACTATTGATGAAGAGTGAGTTATTGAGATTAGACAAGTAGGTAACTGGCTAAGTTATCAAAAACTATTGACCTAAAATTTGAGAGCAATCGTAGAAAAGCACCTTTTAATATGACTTTATATCTTAATATCTTATATCTTAATATCACTATAAAATCTATCAAACAAATGCCCTTTTCTCTGAAGTTACAAAGATGGATTTAACGCATTTTGGAAGAAAGCTCTTCATTTAGAAAATATAATTGTGTACATGTCCTTAGACCGACCCACAGCTGAGTCCTCGCACTCGCAATGAAACATTGCATATAAGAAAGAGGGATTTAAGTAAAGTCTTAAACTGATTGTGGGAATCGGTGATCTGAATGTGCGCTGGTAATTCATTCTAAAGGATAGAGGCAATTACAGAAAAAACTCAATCACCATTAGTAGAATTAATACCGGGACTAAGACCAGGGCTCCGCTTTATAAATCTTATTATCAATAACAAGTTGCAATAACTGCATTAGCTACTGAAAACCTGGCATCTGCTTGGTTGAGAGCAAATTTGTCAGAGAAACGTGGCAGCTGTTACTGATAACAACTTTTATGAAACGGCGCCCAGGAGGTCTTCATTTGAAATGTTAAAACCCAGAAAGAAACCCTATCAAACCCTGTTGCATACACGAGAGATTTATCTAGAAGTATTGAAGATTGTCTGCTGATACCCCTTTCACTAAGGAGTATCATCGAGTCGATAAGGGGTATCATTCGAATCATTAAAATAAAATTATTACATATTTAATTTCATTCACAGAAATGCTCTGTATTCCAACGCCTAGCATTCTGAGAGATTCATTTGTTAAATGCATGTGAGTTGATTAATGTTGTTTAAAATGGCTGCACGTAGCCTCATTACAAATTTATATATATATATGCAATGATATTCTTTTATTATTTTCTTTACAGTTCTTGACAGTTTATTTAGGCTTGTCATTCCGTTTGTTTCTGCCTGTTTCGTTGTAGAACCCTTGATAAAGGCCTTTGAAGCCGAAAGCTCTGGACATTAAAAGTGGAATATACAGCTACGTCCTTCGCTGTCTTGCGTCTTTCATTTACATATATCTATATCTATATATATATATATATATATATATATATATATATATATATAAAGTTATTCTGCGCCGGTTTCGATAGATAAGACAGCCCGAAATATCGGAATTATTTTCATCGCTACTGTTTTTTTTCTACATTCGTCTTGCATATATATATGTATATATATATAATTAAATATAAAACCGAAAATCTGAAATATTCTCGGTATCAGGGAATTTGTTCATTTACTATGTACCATTCTTCTCACGTATACAATTCCGAAGTTAGCACAACTTAAATTTTCTCTTATTCTTCTTCTTTTATTTAAAGCATAGAAAAAGGAATTGTTTTATCAAGTTAAAGGAAACAAATAAAAATGAAGAACCGTGTAATTTAATAGTTTACTGGAATGCCCAACCAAGTACTATAATTTTATGTGTTTTATAATTTACGTTCATTTAGTTTTAGTTTTAGTTTTTAATCGTTTATTTGTTGTTGGTGTTTTTAAAGTTTCTCTTGTGATTCCCGTTTCTCTGTTTAAAGTTTGTGTTTATCATTTTGTTCATAATTTTTTTATTATTGTCGTTATTTTTGTTAATGTATTTCTTTTGTATACGGACTTGCTAAAAAAACAGCCTTGCAGCTGAAAGCAGGTTTTTTTTATCACCGTATTGAAATAATACCCGAAACTCTAAGAAGCTGCATAGTATTTATTACAGGACTGCTACTGCTCAAAAAAGTGTCAAATATCAGGGTTACCTTACATGGTCTGCTTTAGATGACAGTATCAAACAATCTGCATAGTTACGACAGTTTAAGCTAAAGTATAAAAAAGTATCTTTGTAATTCTAAATAGCCAATCAATTTTAGTCTTAATAGTAATAATTATGTATGTACGTTTCAAATCGCAATTATGTTTTTCATCAGGTCAGTCTCATCAAATTATAAAACCAGACATTTAAAGGAAAGTCCACCCTGAGGATGGATGTTGGTTCGGGTGATGGTGGAGAGGGGGGAGGGGCGGGTCGGTGTTGGGAGGGGGTTCGGTCGGGTGATTTCAGGTTGGGAATAGGGGTTGTGACCTTCTTGGTCCTGTGATTGGTCGGGCGTGGGTTGGCGGCTCCTCGTGACGTGGCATCCGCTCCGACTTCCTTGTGGAGTTTTGTGAAGCCGTTTACAGTGGCAGATAGCATTCGCTGACTGCACTCTGCACGCTTCAGGGCGCAGAACGGTCATATCGGTGATCCCATTGTTCTGTGCTCGGGAGTGCTGGGTGTGGTCGGTAAATGCTGACTGGGTTTATGTGCAGTTAGTACTTGTGAAGTGTGTGTGTGCTAGGGTGTGGCTGCGTGCGTGTGTTTTTTGTATGTGTGGTTTCTAAGGATGTTTTGGGATTTTTCAGAGGTTTTAGTATCGAGCGAGTGGGGGAGGGGGGGGGGGTTGGGCTTGGGTGCTGTGTTACGGGGCTGCCGATTTGTCCGTACTTGGTTGCAGGGGTGGGGGAGGGGGTGTCATGACTTTCCTGTTTTTCGATGGGATTTTTTCCCCTTCTTTTTTCCTTCTTTTTCTCTTTCTTCCCTTTCTTCTTCTTTTTCTTTTTCTTTTTTCTTCTTCTTTTTCTTTTCTTTTTCTTCTTTTTCTTCTCCTTCTCCTTCTTCTTCTTTCTCCCCCGCTGCCCTGTCCCTCTTTTCCTTCTGCCTTTTATTCGGCCACACATGTTCTCAGGGTGGACTTCCCCTTTAAATGATTAACGGGGCTAGACTAGACAAGCTTTGCCCTTTCTGGCCCCGTTCACGTTATGCACTCTTTTTTCCCCCCTTTCCTTGTATGTTTCGATGTAGATTCTTTGTGTTTTATTGTTTTATGTGTCCGAATCTGTGATTTGCTTTGTATTGTTCGTATAATTTGCTGATTTTTGATGTGGAAATTAATAAATGAAATAAATGAAATGAAATAAAACATACATACATATCCCACTGTCACTGTAAACGATTATTTCCAAGTTCACTCAAAATACTTCCCATCTTGAAATTTTGAAATGTAATTACACATGTTTGACTTTCGTTGTGTGACTGTAATAGCCCCCTCTTACAATTTTTTGGGTATATTTTCTTTCTCTATGTCCTTACACATTTTGTACGTAAAATCTAATTGTGGACTATGATGTATGATACTGACCCATTACAAAAAAAAAAAAAAAAAAAAAAATTGTTAAAGAGTAATGAAGTGACAAGGCCTTCGTGTTATCTTAGAAGAGGTTCGTATTCTTCTTATTTTCACGACAGTTATCTTGGTGTAAACTGAATAATGACATTTTTTTGTGTGTTATCCATTGGTACTCAAAGTTTCTATATGCAAGAAAACGATTTTTCATATTTTTTTTTGTAATTTCACGCTATGATTTTCCTGTTGTTTTTGTTCTTTGTTTATTGAAATGGAAACAAACCAAACAAACTATATGTAAGGTGGTAACCCATGGGTAGTTGATAATTTTTGCTTTATTCTATTATCTATTTTTTTTCTTCAAAACCTATTTACTCCTGATTTTTTTGTTTAAGGAGTTTCACGGAACGAAGAAGAACTGACATGAGGGGAGAAGACATTGTAGACACCTTGGCCCATAAAATTAGGATTCTAAAGCATGGGAGATATGTCACAGTAGATCAGAACCTCAAAGAGATATTGGACAAACTTCGACAACTTGCGCCTTTCCTTGATCAAAGTGGCCTTGACCTGATGTTGTACAACGAAGACCAGATACGTGGAAGGCAGAGTTCCGTGACTGTAATGTATGAGAAATTATCTGAATTAGATTTACTAGAATTGGTATATTAATGACGCTACTACATAGATAACAACATGTAGATGAAAATGATTGCAGTGAATTAGTAAATCATTCATTCAGTCATTTTATAGTTTTCGTGGAAGAACCTGGCTTCATATATGTATGTATATATATATATATATATATATATATATATATATATATATAGGGGGTCCATCTATATCAAAATATCCAAGAACATTTGAAATATAGATTGAATAAACATGGTAGGAGTAAAATATCACTAGAATAATAGAGAAATACTGGACACGTAGAAAATAATGCAAAAGGAATCAAATGAAGAATGAAACAAGACTATATACAATAACAAAAAAATGATGGCCTAAACTTGTCGGTGGTAACTTTTTTCTTCATTCCTCTGTACACGTCAGTTGTCTGAAGTAAACCAGATAAAGAGGATTGCGTCAGTTCTTTAAATTCAGTTGAATGATTGCCGATTATTAACATTCAGAAATACTGATTTTCATTAGTTCTGCGTAGAGTTACTAATTGAGAAATCCAATTTACTTTTTCTCTTCGCAAAAAATATCGTTCTGTTATATTGCTGAGTCCAGGCACTGCTTCAAAATCTACCACTAAATCCAAATTTAAATCACATTTAACTTTACCACTGTATTATTCATGGGAGATATTTACCATACTCTTTATAATTACTATATTTTTCCAAGTGCCTAGTGAATTTCTACAGGGTCTCTAAGGGGCTGAATAAGGTAATCAAGCCCGGAAACGCGTTTATGTCTTGAAACAGAGCAGTCTTTCCCCCAATTTGCGCGTATTGTTTTCTGCCGATCGGCGCGAGTGGCAAGCAAGCAGTTGTGCTAATCAGCATTTTAGACAAAAGAAACTTTCATCCTATAGACCTATCGAGGGCGAAATAACGGCCGAACAAATGTTGTTTAAGCATATTCCGAGTAAAGCAAAATAAATTCAGAGTAGATAGAGTTCTTATAATCCACGTTTTCTCTTGGTTTTGATATTCAGGTTTCTCTGGGGTGACGGAATAACACATATTGAGGATGGTGCTTTCAAAGGCTCGAGGAATCTGCGAGGACTGTAAGCATCCATGTCACCTTACTCATATAGGACCATCTAATCTGACAGTATATTCACCGTTTAGCTGACCATGAATACTTGCATTAATGTTCCTCCCTTTTTTTCCTCCTGTGTTTAAATGCTTTTAATTTTGATTTGTCCGATTTGATGTTCATTTATTTCCATAGTCATCATTATCAGACATCATGGTCATATGAATTCTTACATCCTCGTATTAATAGTTTCGCACTCTCAGCTTGTTCTTTCCAACGGTCATTTTCTGATCATTCATTACACAATTAGACCAATTCATAGCAATGGAAACACCAATTTAATTATGGACATTTAATTAACCCATTAAAAACCTATTGAAATACAACAAATGTTGTTTGAGCATATTCTTTGACAATTCATAGAGGTTTTTTGAATTGTTAATGACAGTATGATTGGTGATAATCCGCTGCGGGAAATCACTCGAGGGGCATTCGAAGGACTGGATGATCTAATGTACTTGTAAGTGTTGAAGTTTCGTAAATATGTAAATATTGGCATATACCTTCTTGGGAAGAAATGTAATAAGGTGAATTACTGAGTTTCTGCCACGATGTGCACTTTGCAGGGAACTGATTATCTTCTTATGAACGCACGCTCGTGTATGGGGATGCGGAATTTTATGTGAATAAATGGAAGTTTCAGTGAACAACAATTTCAACATCAACAAAAGAGGGGGGGGGGGGGGATCGAAATGTATTTTTAAAAGGATGTGTTCCTTATTTTGACTTTTAAAAGCTACACACAGCTTTCCCATTTTTATTGTTGTCGTTGTTTAGCTTTTGACCAGCCAATGAAAAAGTGAGCGATTTCCAAACTCTGGTTTTTATATGAATGTTGCAGTAAGAAAGCTGTTTCGAATAATCGTATAAGCTTTCACACTTTCAGTGCCCCATTCAAAGCCCGTTAAAATGTTTCCTATTTAATCATTTACAGACATGTCGGGCACAACCTACTGTCTAGTATGGAAGTGGGTAGTTTCTCGGATTTAAGGAAGTTGTTAATTTTGTAAGTATGAGGGGTGGGTGTCTGTGGGTGCGCCTAGCTTGCTAGTTTAAGGATTTAAAAAAAACTTTCTAGTTTATACATGTAAATATTTTAGAATGCATTCTGTAACACAGAACATCAATTTTGTATGATAACTCGATTTATTTATGCGATTTATACTTTTTTTTATTCAGTGCCCTCAAATATTGGAAAGTGAGTGATGGCGGTGTAAAAGAAGACATTGGTAAATTTAGTTTGTGATATAATGAAAAAGTAAAGGTATTAGCAGGATTTCATTATGATGTCATACAAGCTGAAACTCGAATATGATGAATTTTCACCGAAGGACAGTCATACATTGTCACGGTGGTAATAACCTTTTTTTTTAAATACGCATACATATTGAGTCAGCTATTTTGATTTTATTGAAAATCTTCAATACACATACCTACCCTTTTTGCAAATTTATATACTTAAACTTCTCAGGGACTTTAAATTCAACTACCTGACGGAATTGGAGCCTGGAATATTTTCTGGCTTGAGAAATTTAACGCAATTGTAAGTGTGGAAGCAAAGGATTTTCACTGTTGTTTTCTTTGTTTTGCTTATTTGTTAACAACATGAAAACAAAGAAATTGCAATATAATTATGGGCAATAAAAATGTAGATTAAAACAAAAAATGACAAGTGAAATTAATCACTGAAAGGTAAGGGGGGGGGGGAATGTAGTTCCATCAAAATCTCGGGTATTATATTTTCATATTATTATATTTTCATTTTATGCCTCAAGGATTGTAGACTTTGCCCCGCTTGGCGAAGTTTTACACCTCACCTTTCATGTATTTTATATGCTGGATGCTTTATACCAGTGCCTGACTCATTTGTTTATATTTCAGCAAGCAAATTCATAAAGGAAGTTGATTTTTCCTTGTGCTAGGGTAATGCTAAACAATAGAAATTTATATTCATTTCCACCACAATGCAATACTTCTTAAACTAATAATTATTACATGCTTTCCACAGAACGATCTTTCACAACAAGATTCAAAGAATCAGAAATGAGACTTTCAACGAATTGGAAAAATTGCAGTTTCTGTAAGTATTTGAAGTGCATTATGTTAATTTAATAATGAACAACAATTATACTGAAATTCATTCTTTTTGCTGATGGCACTAATATATTTTACAGTCATGAACATTTTAATTACTTGGGTCAATTTATGAAGTAGGAATTGCGATATGTCTCACAGGGGTTTAATCGTAATAAGCTGTCCCTTAACACATCCAAGTCTAGTTTTAATTACTTTAATTATAAGCAAAGTCCATTTGCAGATAACTTATTAACCAATTTAATCATGATGATTGATAATGTCCTTGTAAAACGTGTACAATCCACACATTTCTTAGGGGTTATCGTAGATCAATATTTATCATATACTAGCCTTATCAAATCAAATATGAAGGAATATCAAGGAATATTGGTGTCATCAGCAAACTGCGCCATTTCTTGCCAGAGCATATTTTGATTTTACTTTACAATTCAATGATTTTACTATATTTAATGTATTGTAAATCTGTCTGGGCCAACACATAACCCAACGGACTCCTTGGACTGTTTAAATTGCAAAAGAGATTGTAAGAATGTGCTCAATGTCTGATTATTCTGTTCCCACACAACCACTTTTCAAAAAATCTTCCTTACTATCTGTCAGTTGAACCAATACTGTATTGCATTTATGGTTTTAAACATAAACCGAACAAACTGCCACATAATCTTGCCTCTATGATTAAATGTAAGACAGTAATGCACGGTTACAACACTAGAAATCCTAAAAATTATTATAGCGAAGAATGTGAAAATACAGCATCTTCTTTTTCTTTCGAATACAAAGGACCCTTTATTTTGAATTCTCTTCCTCGTCATATAAAACAAGTTTCATTTTAAATTTAAGCTAAGCTTAAGTGCTACCTTTTCAAACACTCCCCATTTCATGTCCATTACTATACATGTGGTGTTAATATCAATTGTATATCTTTACTCTTTGTCTTTGGTCTTCTACCTCTCTCTCTCTCTCTTACCTTTTGCTTGGACGTTTTTGTTTGTTGTATGTTTCATATGCTCAATGTATTTTCATATGCTTTTAATGGATTTGAATAAATGAATAAATGAAAAAAAAAAGACAAATGAAACAATTTCATGGAACTCAAACCAACAAAATGTATGAATTAGAAAATGTTTTGCAAAATAATTGGTAGGCAACCCATGCAAATTAAGGCATCATGACAGTGTAGAACGTGTATTTGAACTATTATAGGCCCCCAATGGGTCGGATGCCCGCACCCCCCTTCCTCCTGCATTAAGTTCCAGTCCAAACAAGGCAATGCTTTTGTCAAAGATGTGCTGCATCCGTACTGACATAATTCAATCTAGTTTTTACTGGTGAAAATGCAGAAAGCTTTTGTGCTACTAATGATAAGATCGCTCTTTTTTTTCAGAAACCACTGTAACAGTCACGGAGACCTTATTCCTTTCCACCCCATAAAAACGTTGTTAACGAGTATGTGTCAGTACTTTCTCGAGTGCCATCATACTATTCTATTGACAACATTTAAAACTATGAGTTTTGAACTATAAACTATCATATCCTCATTTAATTTACCAACGTTAAGAATGGAATCTACTGAATCAACCACTGATATCACCTCTTTTCAGGTTTCTCCAATATAACAATATTAGCGAGATTCAAGTAGGTGCTTTCTCTAACCTAACATCTCTCCTGACATTGTAAGTTGATCTTCTCTCAATAAATATATGATCACTTCTCCCTTTGCCATTTGGAAATATTTTCTTCGAATGTTCTTCTTACAGATTATTTCAAAGGCATTTCCTTTTGATAGAAAAATCGTACCTATGCCTATTCGTTTTTATTTTATCTTCTTTATTAAACTACAGGTAGTTTGGCTGAATTATTCAAGGTTCTGTTTTTTTCAAAGCCTGCATGCTTCTGTGGGGTTCTTGACAAAGAAATATATCTTATATTTTTGATCTTGGTGAGGACTTCATGTGGTCCTATTGCTCGCTAAATCTGACATAGTTGTAATCGTCTTTAAAAAAACTATTAACATTATCAATATCAATATAATTGCTTCCGTTGTTAGTGCTTGTGATTCCTGTAGTTGCTACAAAAATCACTCATCTTTGTCGATCATATTATAGTTGCATTTATGTATAGGGCTGCAGGTCCCTTAACAAAATAGGTGTGTATTTTCTCTTGTAAACCATAGTTAACTTCATATACTTTCCTTTTCGTCTAATATCTAAAGGAATTTGTCTCAGAACGCCCTTCGATATCTGCCGCACGGAGTGTTTTCTGGGATGCGATCTCTACAGTATCTGTGAGTTCAATTTAATTTATATTTCACTTTTATCTAAAAACACAAGTAAAGATCGTAAATATTCGTCCTCGTAAAGCCCTTTTCTGCTTTTATTACATGCGATGAACAAATTTTCAAATGTCGTTTGACCAAAAATCTTCAGATTGGTTTTTAAATAACCTTTTTGCTTTAACATCATTTCATCAATTATTTAAATACTTATTTACATTCAGTCGAATTATTCAGTTGAATAATGAAGAAGTGTACTTCAATCTTTCAGAACAAAATCTTATTAAAAACTTATTAAATGCCTCGGGTGAATGGAATTTTTAATTTTTTTCCGACAGAGATCTGAACTACAACCAGATCACCAAAATTGACCCGTTTCCAGTTGATTCCTTGATTTCTCTTCGCTACTTGTAAGTATCCACATTTCTATATTCAAATGCATAAAAATGATTATAAACATGATGAATAATATTTTAACTTGACAAGCATTGGTTTTACAGGTTCCAGTAAGGGAGATATGTTGTACTCTTTCCCTTTGAGACACTGACTCATCATTCATTTCTTTAATTGGTCAATAAACTATCGTTATTAAACTTCAGTGCACCCCCTCTTCAAAAATTTCCCATATTATGTACATACATGTAAGATACCAACTACGTTTCATATGGATAACTCTCATTTTCACGCCCTGTTATTAGCGTGCCCTGATAATGGTATGTTTTAGTGTATGATGTCATGTATCACCATTAAATCTTGACACTGACCCTGCATAACTTCAATTTTAACCAGATTTTTCCCGCTCTGATTTATTAAACAGGTTTGTTCTTGAAACCCAACTCCATTCCATACAAGCAAATACACTTAATGGCTTAACAGCCGTTGAGAAACTGTGAGTATTGAATATTGTTACATGTGGTCTCTTTGACTTAATGCACACGTACATGTGCCAGCCCCCCCCCCCCCCTTAAACACCCAGCACCACGATCATCAACAAGGACAACAACAGAAACAAATCCGTATTATTGTGAGCTCTTAAATCATAGTCCTCTCAGTATGCTCTAAAGACTTGCTTTCCATTTCAAATTACTCGAATTATCTCCTCCTTTTTATGGAATGACATGCTAATCCGTTAACTACTTACTTTTCTCATTCCCATAAGGTTTGATACAGGGGCCACCCGGCTCCAACATCAAATGGGTTGAAGACCTTCAAACGTGTAATATTATTAATAACGCAGATGTAGTCTAACCACGTCATTAGCTTTCAACAGATAAGAGATGTTTTCTTCTTTTTTTCTCTCTTTCTCAATATTGACAGGGCTACATCTGACAATAGATTATGCTGCCAGCTGAGTGACAATGCCAATTTTCAATGCGCCAAAACATCTCAGACAAAGCCACTGGAAACCTGTGGCAGACTATTTCCAAATTGGGCATTAAGGATTGCAGGCTGGATTATGGGATTCTCTGCCCTGGTTGGCAATGGAATCGTCCTTTTCGTTCGGCTTCAAGACAAGAGCCTCAGAACATCTAAAGTTCAGAACATTATGATAGGGAGCTTAGCAATGGCTGATATCCTTATGGGGGTGTACATGATCATCATCACTTCTGCGGACATCTACTACGGTGATGCATACTACCTAAACGCTCCGCAATGGCGTGATTCCCATATTTGTCGTTTGGCTGGTTTTCTTGGTTTTCTGTCAAGTGAAGCATCGGTGTTTACCCTTACCCTGATCACTGTTGATAGGTTCATTTGTATCATGTTTCCTTTCAGCAGTGTCAGGATCAGAGAGGGCATTTCAAAGATTCTCGTTGGTTTGCTGTGGGTGTTCACAGTGATGTTGAGTTTTGGTCTTGTGGTCATAACAACCTTCCGACCAGATGTATATGGTCTCTCTGATGTTTGCCTCGGTCTTCCTCTCCATGTCGAGACAGAGAGCACAGGACGTTTGGATCTTAGTGGGGCTTTCTTCTTTGAGTATCAGGTTAACTACGTGATTACCGAGAGCAGCTTCCGGCCTCCTTGGTTATTCTCGATCATTGTCTTCATTGGTGTCAATCTAGCATCCTTCCTTTTCATTTTGATTTGCTACATTATGATCTTTATCAAGACCAGTCGGTCGTCGGCTAAAGTGAGGAACAACATGTCCAATAGGCAAGATACTAAACTAGCAGTACGTATGGCTCTAATTGTTACCACTGATCTCGCCTGTTGGATGCCAGTAATCATTATGGGTATCCTATCCCAAACCGGTACGGTCACCCTCCCTCCTTCGCTCTACGCCTGGACAGTTATCCTTATAGTACCAATTAATTCATCCATCAACCCTTTCCTCTATACATTCATTGGTTATCTTGATGCCGTGAAGACCAGCAAGAAGAAGGCCCAGCAAAATCTCAAAGAAACCAAAGGGAAGCCCCGAGGGAAAAAGTCCTCCGAATATATGGAGATGGCCACCGTGAAGACTTAGCCAACCAATATTTAACATATCTGTATTTACGACTTCCACGCTATGCCCTTTATTGTTATTTCGAATGAAAGTAGGCATTTTCTATTTGGACTAAAGTCATACTTATTTGACCCCCCCCCCCCTTCTTCTTGCTCATAATGAACGTAAGAAAATCCAGTAAATGTGTGTTTAAATCAAATAGGAAAACGGCATAGCAAGCTAGCCTAAGAGCTTCCCAGACATGCTACAAATTAGTTCAGTATCTTACAATTACAAAACGAGAAATTGAATAATGATTGGTGGACTCAAAGGTATGCCCCATCCCCAGAGCCTAATCTGAAATAGATTTAACTTTTTGGCACTCAGAAATAATTCCCAAGTAAGTGCCGAAAGAATAAAAATGACCAAACATTTCTGATTTCTAAATGATCTTCTTGTCCTCCGAGTTTTTCTACTTATTACGTCAGAATTCTTTCGCGCATATGATACATCTCACTAGAGATCTTCGCCTGCGATTTCACCGTTTATAATGTATAGTAACTGTAGGTGTTAAGGTGTTTCATATTTTGTATTATGCACATTTTCATATTGGAAGAATGGATCATTCATGACAGTTATTCAACATGTTCAATGTGGTATAAGCGAGTTTTAGAAATTAAATGGATTCTTACTATTTAGCGCATAAACTCAGTATGGATTAAAGAAATCCAAGTCCAAGTCAGGGAAGAAGATTCATCTTTCGCCCTTCCATTTATTATATTTTTTAAAAGTATACATATCATGTTGTGAAATAATATTCGCCTCAAAGTAGTCTCATGGTTCCATAAACTGGAATTAAATATTTGAGGTAAGCATCAATGGTCAACATCGTGACGGATAAAAGAAAGAAAGAAAAAAACTATAAAAAAAAAAAATATATAAAAAAAGGGTCTAACTTCCTCTAGGACACTCACCACGAAAGACATTCTCTTCCGAAAGATAGATGTCTCGGGTTGTATAACATAATTATCGCCCTGTTTACTACCTAAAATGCGCGGGCAGTGATGTCCCTGGCCGGCTAGTTCTTATAAATCAGAGATTGTTTGAATACGATTTTTTATTTAAACAAACAATAATGACCAGATTTGTAAATGTATCCGATGGAATGGAAAACTCAATTCAAATGAGTTTCCTTTTCCTGACAGTAATAGTATATCTTGTTACCTTTAAGAGTATTTTTACGTGTTTGTGCAAGAATTTCGTTTTGAATACTATTACTCCATTAACTCTTTAAGAAAAAAAAAAAAGGATTTGTGTGTGTGTGTGTGTGCGCTTGGAAATTTGAACTAGACTTTTCGCAAATCTAAAATGGTACGCGTGGTCTAGAGTATGGTTTAATCCATTAATAAAGACACAAGTGATTGTCTCCCGGGGTCTACTCTTGGCACAGATAAAATATATATGTACCATACGAATCTGACTACGTGACAGTCCTAGGTTTGATCCATACCCCAATAAAAAGTCAATATGAAAACACGTTGCGTAACCATAGATTTCATTACTCTGTGTAAAAATTCTCAATTGATGTATTATGCATGAAATATGAGAAGTCAAGAAGTGATAATCCTTGCCATGTGTCTTACACTGTACCTACTGTATGTTTGAAAATATATGTAACTATGTATAACACATGTTGGGTGGATGCGTGTGTGTGTTGTGTGTGTATGTATTTACCATAGATACAATAGGTACAGCGTCAGACATATTGCAAGCGTTTCAAATTTTCATTGGGCATGCATGCAGATAGATAACTGAAAATGTGTCGTTTCTCCTTGTAGCTGTTGTTCTGGTTTTCTTTGTCGATAGCAGTCTACTGCGTCACATTGATATCGACATATCTACTTGCGGTATTATCAAGAGCGTAATAATTGTTACCAATTTAAGGCCACGGTCGTCTAAACTAGTCAAGTAGCAGGCAATATCCTGCTTATATGCCCTTTAAAGGCAGATGTTCAAACCCAGGCGGTTACCCCCCCCCCCCCCCCGCCTCGGGTTTTCTTTGTGTGTGTGTATATGGGGATGGAATATGAGGAGGACAGAAATAAGGCAAGAGACATAATTTGGGGCTCCTGGCGGCAAAAAGCTGTGAAGCAAGGAAATTCTTAAAAACAACAAGCAAAAAAAAAAAAAAAAGCAAAAAAAAAAAAAGAAAAGAAAAATAAAAGCAGGGTTTTTTTTCGCGGGGCTCAGAGGTGGATGTCCGAATGGCTGTATTAGTGCATACCTTGATATCTTTTTGCTTTTTGTAAGTTACATTATCTCATTTCCAGTTCAGTGCAATGAATTACTTTTTAAAACGTTCATTTAACATTCTACGCTTATGTGAGTAAACCCTCTCATACATATTGAAAAAAAAAACACCAAAATTATAGTTCAGCTGCATTATATATATATATATCAAAAGCATGTGAATACTTATACTTGTTCTATTACCCCGCTTCATTATCATGAAAACGAGTTGTGGAATATTCGAATTTTATTGCCTTACAGCTCTTGCACAGTTTCGGTAGCAACGAAGCATTGTAAACATTTTAAATATCGCCTCATATTTTTTCATATCATGACACTTATGCTTAAAATCAATTTGTTTGTTTTTTCAACGGCAATTTCCTGTGAATTTTCTGTAAAAGAAAAATTAAAAAAAGGCTCCCCAAACAACAATCTCATTGCCTATAGCATACAATCTAGAATAGATTCCACGTGTGTAAGTACATACTTTGTAGTGCATATCGACTGGTTTTGTACCTATGATATATATAAATATATATATATATATATATATATATATATATATATATATATACAAGAGAATTAAATCGAAAGCGCTTGTGAAGTACAAACCAGGTTACCCTGTGTATTCCATATATCGTTGTGAATCTTCTTTATATATTTTTTTTTCTGATATATATACATATATATATATATATATATATATATATATATATATATATATATTCATCATTAGATTTTTAATAGTTCATGTGAGGAGGGGGAAACAAATTCTCAGCAAACTAGTTTTGCCAGGATCTTGTTATTCATTACGTAAACTCCAAGAAATCTGCCATAGAGTCAAAAAGTCCTTTTAACACAGTGGCGGCACCAAGATTGTAAAAGTGTTGGGGGGGAAGGGGAATGGAGGGCAAAAGGAAATGTTGGGGGGGAGGCAGGGGCAGTCAAATTTTTTCTGTGTGTTTGGAAAAATCGAGCATGAAGTGCGAGTTTTAGTCGCCGGCGTAAATCCACTTTGAGGATTGGGGGGATTATTAAATTTTTGGACGATTTTTTCGCCCTCTTACACAAATTTTACTATCAGCGAGCGAGCGAACAAAAAATAACCACTTTCTTGTTTTTATTCACATTTTCAAATAAATATTCTGAAATATGACCAGCGAGCAAAGCGAGCAAGCCAAAAATAACCACTTTTTTGTTTTCAATCGCATTTTCAAATAGAAATTCTAAAATATGATGGTTGTTTATGATAGATATTAAAAAAATTTACTAACTGATAAATCAAAATGTATTTTCATCCTTAAAAAGTGAGGGGGGGGGGATATATTCCCCATCTCCCCTGCCCGGGATTTACGCCACTGCTTTTAGTGGCCCCAATAAATATTTTTCTATTACACTTGATATAGAGAGAAATTTTTGTAAAATCAGGTAATGCTTAATGGAGCAAAGATATTGATCAAATCTAGATCATGAACTGAACATTTACATTACAAACTAATAGTGTGCAAGGAAGCCAACAACGAATGAGTGAAAAGATTTCAAGTTTTGAAGAGCGGAAAATGGTAGTTTAGAGCACTTCACAGCTTGAATATGATTCTTATGACAACATCTACCTATGTACAAATTACTGTAAAATTTTTCTTTTCAGTTCTCAAAATTTCTGGGGGGGGGGGGGCAATGCCCTCCATGCCCCCCTTGGTGCCGCCACTGTTTTTACATAGGCTTAGCTAAGTTCATCTACTTCCTTGCTACCGAGCTGTCTTCAAAATACTGTGTATCTCATCTTTGATTATGAATGAGTATCCTGTAATATTGTCTAGAAATCTTTATGGGAGAAGCAGCACGCAAATTTTTTAAAAATTGTTAATTGGCAAAGAGAAGATATGAACTATATCTTTTATTATTATTATTATTATTATTATTATTATTATTATTATTATTATTATTATAATTGTTTATTTTATTTTTTTACAAATATTCATAGTAATCAGGGTAATTTTCTGAAAACTTGCTGCATTCCAAGACACGTTTATAGGGTGTCTTTAATCTCTAAATAAATACAGACGCAAGTACAACAGGTTTACCTGTCTCCTCTCAATCATTGTGTATAAATCATGCTATTCAAACGATTTATGAGATTGTTGAAATAGACTGTTGCGACTCCCTCTGCACAGCTCCCTCTACAGTTGATATGATTCCATAAGGCATTGGCCCATTCTATCCCTGTCAATCTACGTCCAGTTCAAATAAATAAACCATGCAGTGTAGGGGACGTGAGAAGTAGTTGACGTGCAGTCTAATGAATATTAGAGTAGTAAAGTAATTATGTGTCTGTGGAGTGTTTGTGGATGCCATCTAGTTCCAGGCATGTGTTGCGACAACCTTCTTTCCGAACATTTTACAGGCTATAAAGCTTCTAAGTATAGACCAATTTCACCTCCGGTTTATGTATTTGGCCCTCTATCGGCGACGCCATTGGTGCGGTGGGCAAGTGCGCTGACCACGATTGGCTCTGTGTACAAAATGAATGTAAGATATGAGATATGCCCTAATATTGTTCCATTTACTTTATTCTAGATCAATAAAATAAAGCATCAAGGAGCTTCAAACATGGATACATGGGTACATGAGGTAAGACAATGGCCATATCTGACAGATGAAGGTATGATGTATTTTTGTACTTTCGATAGTTTTTCAACTTAGTTTTGTCAGTATAAGTTCGATTGCAGCATAGAAGCCGTAGTAAACGGGAGCCCTCAATCTTACCCTGTTTACAAAGTCATGTTTTCACTCATTAAATTTGACGCCAAAGTACATAATGATAATGTTTCTTGACTTCAAAGTCATTTCTGTTGATATTTTGACCCACTGGCGACGGATTCCTTCGCATTGCTTACGGAAACCCGTGTAGGGAGTATGGCTTCTCACACAAACAGGCTTCATGAGTCAAAAGCGGGTGAATTTCGCACTCAGCTTCAAATTTTTAAACTTTCTCCAATTCTTGTGGCATTCGAGCACCGCACAGCTGCGACCTGAACTTCCCTGACAATTTCTCATTGCAAATATTCAAAGAAATCTGCATAACTGGTCAAAATAGACAAAAAATCGAACGAATGTACATAACGCGCTATTGACTTGTGTACTATAAAAGTTGGAGCGCCCACTGCAGTATGTCGAACTGTGTCGAACAGTCTGCTGCCCTCTTTCGTTGTGAAATTGGTCTATAATCACTAGCAGTAAACTTTAAATAAACATACGTGTGTGGGGGGGGGGGTGAGATTACGGCGCTTCACATAACTTTTACAATAAAAGAAAATGATTTAAAATTCCTTTGAAAAATTTACAAAGCGAAGAAAAGCATTCAAACAATAACAAAACAAAACAAAACAAAACATCTAAGCAATAACAAAACAAAGCATCGATAAAATAAAACAAAACAAAGCATTCAAACGAAACAAAGTATACAAACAATAATAAAAAACAAAAATAAAACATTCAGACAACAAAACGAAACAAACCATTCCATCAATAACAAAGCATTCCGACAATAAAACAAAACAAATCATTCAAAGAACAAAACAAACGCACATCCCCCCCCCCCCAAAAAAAGAATCTAACCCCATTTTTTCGCTCTTTATGGCCACACGTAATTAAAAGAGCCATTGTTTTACATAAGTCCAGTCAGTAATAAATAACAACAGTCTCATAAATGAAATCCAAAGGTGCGGTCAAAGTAGGGTCAAAGGGGCTTTTCATGATTTTTGTCGGTCTCATTTTCCTTTTGCTAGGTCGATTTTTATCACGTTCTTCCTGGATTTTTCCCTTTTTTTCATTTTTATTATTTCTTTAGGTTGGGTTCATGGGCGAGTGGGCGAGGGTAGTTTTTTCTTTAATCTGTAACTACGAATACCTATAGGAACACACAGAGACACATTGGTTTACCGTTCGTTGATCCTTGGTTAAAGTTTACTTTATACCTGCTAAAACAATGCCATCTCGAGACATTGCACTTGTCCTTCTCTTCCTTGATAGGATGGCGAGTAATTATAATGGTACAGTTAAGAGAGATAAAAAGATGTCACCAATTAAAACATACTAATTCAAATTTCGCGATATCAAACAAAGACGAGGTGGCTCCAAACAAATTTACAAATAGTCATACCACTGCTTCTACTAATACTACTAACTGCTTCTTGAAAGGTCTTTCGACTGTATCTTATGCAAGCGTAATACTACTGATATTTTAATTGATATGTAGTATGTTTATACCTTGAATATGAAACAAGAATCCCCCCCCCCCCCAAAGGCTTTTCTTTGTCGTGAATCGTAAAGCGGTTTACATCTACGTGATAACAATTTTTTTTTTCTTAGACATATATAGACGTAAAGATAATGTGACTGAATTCTTGTAAAGACTTAACAGTCTTAAACAGTCTTTAAATGAAATAGAATCGTACTATTCTCGCAGACAAGAGAAAGATGTCCTTCAAATCCAACCACAGCGCATGTGCATGTTATCTCCCATTCATCTACTCGGTTGATATGGACTGCTCAACTAGAAAGTCGCTTTCGTTCAGTAATGTGAATCTGCTATTAGCCGCTGGGTTATATTGGCGTGTGAGGACAACATGGATAGGTTACTATCAAAAGTCGTATGCTTGCTAACAATTTCGGCAATGTTCTCATTAGCTCAGCACACAGGTAGGTTTGTTTATTTATTTCTCATGTACTTCCAAGTATTTACATTTTCCAGTCTTACTTTTTGCTTGCTAAGTCTACTATTTTTCTTCACAATAGACATCGTAATCAAATGTAAAATCAATTAAATGCACCCAACTGCAAGTAACATTTCTTGTTTTGATTCGAAATATAAAAAACAGAGTGAATCCGTTGAATTGTCCTATTGAATCGATTCACCAACGATTATACAGCTTGCCAACATAGCTGTAATCTTTTTCTCCCAGAATGCATGAAGTTACATTTTAGAAACGCCTTTCTACTACAATACGCACACATGCACACTCACGACCATATATTTATATGGGGGTGTGTGTAGGTTGTGGGAGAAATACTGACCAAAGCCTAGATAGTCGTATAAATACTTTAGTTGAAACTCGGGGCTTTAGCGAGCCTCCTTGTAGATATTAAGCGAAGTCAGTTCTAGCGATCGGCTACGATATGAATCCAATTTCGCCTTTATATACTCGGGCCTAAAGGCTTACAGTTAACCAAAATTTTGATTCTAGAATTATTAAATTTATTCCGAACCTCGAACAAAAAGTTTCTTATTTGTTTAAACTTTCATATTTAATGCAAAATACCATTTCCCCCCAAAATCTTGTCGCAGTCGGATCATATAGTGTGGTATTAAGGCAATGTACTTAAGAGTACATTGTGTGCTTGTGGGTAACACAAAATATAAAATGTAAAAAAAAAAAAAAAATGTTTTGAAAGTTGCAAATCCATTGGCGTAAATCCCGGGGGGGGGGGTGTGGTGTACAAATATCCCCTCATTTCAAGGGAAAAAATCATATTATAATTAATCAGTTGGTGAAATTTTTCATCAAAATGTCATAAATAGTGGAATTTTCATTTGAAATGGTCTTAAAAACCAAAAAAGGTGTTTTTTTCGCTCGCAAAATAAATATGTGTATGGGGGGGGGGGGGTCTGCGCGGCTAAATAAGGATGTGTGTGAATGTACTTAATTGTGAGTTCACGCCTAAATTTCGGCAAAAAAATCGATCATCCCCCCCCCCCCCCCACTCCTCAAAACGGATTTACACCGGTGTGCAAATCTCTCATATTTCCTGAAATATTTGTGTATATCCGCAGAGATCTGAAAGTGATGAGTCACACTTCCAGAAATCGCTCCTCAAGTTTCCGTAGAATATAGATCTATATCACTGACAATGACACATAATCTCTAATATCATCTTTAAAAATGAAAACGTTGCACTGTATCCCTACGTGTCTGTGTTTGTCTGCTTCCCTATGTGACGTACTCATCGAATGCTATATGGGACTTTTACTTAGAAATTTAAGAATAATTTGAATTTCTCCTTTAAAAATCATGCCTTTTATTTCATAAAGGAATAAAAACATACATTTAGACCAGGCCCGTGTTCCCTAGGCGAAAACATGCCAGATAGCACAAAATATAAACATAAGAAGTGACAAAAAATCATTATGTATACATGTAAATGTGTCACTATATACAAGTGATGTATTACGAAGGAACGAAAAATACCAATCACCACCACTGAGCTTATTTTCTATCACTGTAAAAACCTAACAGTGTCAATAATTAAGGCTTGTTCAGATATGATGCTACAACCCCCCCCCCCCCCCCTCGCGACAACCCACACGGTTTTTTGGTTTTTTTTGTTGTGTGTGTATAGTAAGTGAATAGATATGACCTGTCCCCCTAAAACAAACAGCAAGAAACAAAACAAAACCAAAACAAAACAAAAAAACGAGAAAAGAGGCTTTTTTTTTTGCCTCCACGTGCCAAAAAGCTGTGGACCATTCCAGTTCTTAGCGCAAATTATGATGTGATGCGTTTGTCTGCACAACTTTTGACAAAAAATCCCTTTTATCTGAGCCTTGACGCGTTAATGCGCGTTCATTACTGGCGTGGTTTGCCGTGCTATGTCTGAACACAAAAACCGCGGGGATTTGTCACGGGGCTTTGTCGCTTCATATCTGACCAAGCCTTCAGAGACTAAAAATGAATTCTGCTACTCTACAGATGGAGAGATACGTCTTGTCGGTGGTACTTCATCTTCTGAAGGTCGTGTAGAAATACTTTACAACGGACAATGGGGAACTATCTGTGATGATGAATGGGACTTGAACGATGCCAATGTGATCTGTCGATCTCTTGGTTTTCCTGGACCTATTGAAGCTGTATCAAGAGCTGGCTTTGGACGGGGCACTGGACCCATCGTCCTTGATAACGTAGATTGTTCGGGGAATGAGTCGAGTGTATTGGACTGCCGGCACGATGGACATGGAGAGCATAATTGTATTCATTGGGAAGATGCTGGAGTACGTTGCCAAGTTTCTGGAGGTTTGTTTAATCTGTTTCTCTTTCTAAAGAAATATGTGGGCGTGCATGGAATGGGTGTATGCTTTCTGAGAACGGATTTGCGTCTCTTGCTATGGGTCAGATGAAAGGCACGACAGGACTTACATCTACTAAAAATTAACATATGAATCATGAAGGTGAAAAATATAAATTTCAGTCTAACGAGGAGAAATGACAAAACATACTATGATATTAATCCGAAAAAGAAATCAATCGAATATTCGTCATATCGAAGAACAAATCTGGCATTTTTTTTTTATTACAAGCGATGATGAACGAGTCAGTTATGTATGTGAAATAGAGAATTTAAGTGTCTCCCGTTTTCTCAAATATCTGTATATTGGAATGACCAGAGATAGAGAGGGAGAAAGATAGAGAGAGGAACATTAAACAGAACTAGAACACCCCCTAAAATACAAAAGAAAACGCAAAATTAAATAAAAATGGCAATAAGATAAAAACAAGGTACCGTTACACAAATGTTGTTAATCCAAGACTTCCCCCAGGGGCGGCGCTACAGTTGGGGGGGGGGGGGGCGGGGGGGGTGAATGCACCCCCTATGATTTTTCATGTGATAAACAAGAGGAGAAGAAAAAGAAGAAAAAGAGGAAGACGAAGAAGAAAGAAGCGGGTGGGGAAAAAAGAGGCTTGTGACTTGCAACTATATAATATACCTTTTTCTTCATCTAAAACATCAGTAAATTCACTCATGGGTTATCTTGCCCCCCTCCCCCATCAAATACCCTGGCGCTGCCCCTGCTTACCCCATTCTCCCCCAAAAATCCAAGCAAACAAACAAACAAACAAAACAAACTCATTTTAATGAAAATGTTATTAAACACTAAAATTAGAAAACTAAAAAATAAACCCCTAAACTCAAACATTTTGTTGGTTTCCATTACGTCATTGGGGTTTGTGATGGTAATGGGTAATCAAAAGGGGTGTCGCGGGACGCAAATTTAGGGTAATATTGTCTTAAGAGCGCATGTGAATAAAATCTGCATGCACAATATTCAGCATCCATTAGACTTTTACTACATACATCTCAGGGTTACATCCACGATGATTCATAAATGTTTTTTTTTTTCTGTACAGATGGAGCGGTACGTCTTGACGGTGGTACTTCATCTTCTGAAGGCCGTGTAGAAATACTTTACAGTGGACAATGGGGAACTATCTGTGATGATGAATGGGACTTGAACGATGCCAATGTGATCTGTCGATCTCTTGACTTTCCTAGGGCTATTGAAGCTGTTTCAAGAGCTGGCTTTGGACGAGGCACTGGACCCATTGTCCTTGATAACGTCGATTGTTCGGGGAATGAGTCGAGTGTATTGGAATGCCGGCACGATGGACTTGGAGAGCATAATTGCGTTCATTGGGAAGATGCTGGAGTACGTTGCCAAGTTTCTGGAGGTTTGTTTAATTGGTTTCTATTTCTAAAGAAATATGTGGGCGTGCATGGATATTGGTGTATTCTTTCTAAGAACGTTTTTGCGTCTCTTGCTATGGGTCAGATGAAAGGCACGACAGGACTTACATCTACTAAAAATTAACATATGAAACATGAAAGTGAAGTCTAATAAGGAGAAAATGACAAAACATATTATGACATTAATCCGAAAAACAAATCAATCGCATATTGGTCATATCGAGAACAAATCTGGCAAAATTTGAAATCGTTTTTTTTTTTAATCACAAGCGATAATGAACGAGTCTGTTGTGTGCGTGATATAGAGAATTTAAGTGTCTCCCGTTTTCTCAAATGTCTGTATATTGGAATGACCTGAAAGAGAGAGAGAGAGAGAGAGAGAGAGAGAGAGAGAGATATTAAAAAGAACAAGGACACCCCATAAAATACAAAACAAAAACACCAAATTAAATAAACACTGCAATAAAATAAAAACGGGGGGGGGGAGCAGGGTAGGAAAATGCCCTCTCCATGATTTTTCAAATGTTATAAAAAAAAGAAGAAAAAAAGAAAAAAGAAGAAAAAGAAGAAAAAGATGTAGAAGAATAACAAAGGAGAGGATGGGAAAAGAGAGGCTTGTGACTTGCAACTATATTGTATACCCATTTTTCATCTAAAACGTCAGTAAATTCACTTATTGGTCATCTTGCCCCCTATCAAAATACCCTGGAGCCACCCCTGCTTACCCGACTCCCCCCCCCCCCCCCAAAAAAAAAAAACAAGCAAACTAACAGAACAAAGTCCTTTAAATGAAATGAAATAAATAAAATAAAATGTTACTAAACACTAAGAGTAGAAACTAATAAATAAAACCCTAAAATGGAACATTTTGTTGGTTTCCATTACGTCAATGAGGTTGTGATGGTAATGGGTATAATCACAGGGAGTGTCGCGGGACGCAAATTTGGGGTAATATTGTCCTAGGAGCGCATGTGAATAATGTGTGCATGCATCTCAGAGTTACATCCACGATGATTCATAAATTATTATTTTTCTTCCTACAGATGGAGAGATGCGTCTTGTCGGTGGTGCTTCATCTTCTGAAGGCCGTGTAGAAATACTCCACAAGGAAAGATGGGGAACTATCTGTGATGATGGTTGGGATATGAGTGACGCCACTGTGGTCTGTCGCACTCTTGGTTTTCCTGGAGCTGTTGAAGCTGTATCAAGAGCTGGCTTTGGACGGGGCACTGGACCCATTGTCCTTGATAACGTCGATTGTTCAGGGAATGAGTCGAGTTTATTGGAATGCCGGCACGATGGACTTGGAGAGCATAATTGTGGCCACAGGGAAGATGCTGGTGTGCGTTGCCAAGTTTATCAAGGTTTGTTTCATGGGATTGCTCTTTATAACTTAAATCATATCTTTGCGTAATTCCGTCCCTAGATGTGAGGTGGGAGGGGGGGGGGGGGAGATTTCTGCATAGAGATCCTTGCTCAAAAACACACATGTATTTGACCTTTTACCTGGGAGAGGAAATGCGAAATGATTCACTACAACCTATGGATCTTTTCTCTTGGTACACTGTTTCTCATACTGTGGTTTAATGCATAGCTGTACAAAGTGATTTTTCAATCGGGGCGGAGGCAAATGCAATACAATGCAGTATTTAAAAAAATACATTTTCTTTGTTTTTCATGAAATTTCTGAGGGCTGCCGCGTACTTCCCCCAAACTCCGTACAGACACGATTCAGTGCTGAAGCAATTTCAATTGTTTCCAGGGTCCCTGGTTCAAAACCATGTCGATGACCTACCAAATAGTCCCCTTTTGAAGAGAATTATTCGTCTTTACCGTCCGAGAGGACTCAAAAGCCGTAGTTTCCGTGATTTCTTACTTACAAGTATACACATGCTTTAGGATTCATGCAAACAACAAATACCCGCTCATAAAGCAATTTCTACATGATATGGGAATGTATATATTTATTGTCAAATTCATTTCATTAAAGGATGTAAACAATTTCATTTCAACTTTATGAGCAACAGTTTATAACTGATTCAGATAGTCACGCATGCTTTTGTGAAATCAAATACATGTTTCGATTATCCGTATATCTATTGGCAAACAAATGCGTTTCTTGTTCTTCTTTTTTTTTATCATGAAGAACAAAATGTTTGTAAGCAAGCTATTAGGCTTTTGTTTGAAACTGAGCTTTCATGCAGTGGCGAGTCCAGTGGGGGCGTCAGGCGCCCCTCCTTATTTTGGTTTAGCGCCGAAAGTGCTACTGGGCTGCGTAAAAGAAACCTGCACCACCTCACGTTTAACAAAGGCATCACAAATGAAATCAATAGACCTATTCTCTCTCTCCTGTATTTGGCGAGGCGATTGCTGCGGTGTGTGATAGTGCACTGACCGCGACTGTCTGTTTACAAAATCAGTGAAAAATATGAGATATGCCCTGATATCATTTCATTAACTTTATTCTTGATCAATAAGATAAAGCATGAATGCATGGGTAGATGACCTAAGACAATGGCCATATCTGACAGATGAAGATATTATGTATTTTTGCACTTTCGTTACTTTTTCTCCTTCGTTTTGTCAGCAAAAGGCCAGGAAACCAGTGTAGGGAGTATGGATTCTCACACAAACAGGCTTCATGAGTCAAAGGCGAGTGAATTTCGCACTCAGTTAGCTTCCAATCTTTTAGCATTCTGCAATTGTTGTGGCACCTGAACACACACAGCTGCGACCTGAACTTCCCCAATTATTTTTCATCGCAAACATTAAAATAAATCTGCATAATGTTGTTCTAAAACAGAGAAAATTGAACTAAAATATATTATCGCGTTATTGACTTGTGTACTGTAAAAGTTGGGTAACATACCGTAGTATGTCTGCTGCCTTCTCGCGTTGTGGAATTGGTCTATAGGATGGGGGGTCTCCGCTTGCCCTATTAAGAAGAATGTACTGCTCGGACCAGCCCCCCCCCCCCCCCCCCCCTCCACTGGTTTCAACCCTGGATCAGCTAGAGATATGTATTTTATTGTCCCCTATGTATGAATATAATAATTATTGGGTTATATAGGCCATGCAATGAAAAGGTGATGTAGTTTTTGTTTTGAAAGGCTTTTCGAAATTCACATCATATTTGTATTTTTCCTATTCTAGGCATATTGGCGGTGATCCATAAGTTATATGAGTCACAATCCCCTTTTAAAAGGAGAAACCAGCTACTCACCTTCCGTTTAAAAATACTAAAAAATATCAAACTTTACAATGAAATTTTTACACTGCAGTGTAATGATCAATGGTGCGAATTTTCCCTCACGTGCCAAACTCATCTGGTAACTTGAAGATCTTTATTTTATAGTGTGTCACGTAATTTCCATTCATACCATCGAGGTACCATTATTTGTAATGTAAAAATAGGCAAACTATCTAGAGAGAGAGAGAGAGAGATTACTGTGCGACTGACTGATGTTAATGGTAGGAACTATCTGAGCCATGGCATTCACTATGCTTCCTATCCCGGAAAGGCATGTCAGGTGAGCTGGTTACCTCCATATCACCCGAAGGAGGAGTGGCTGCATGTGCCACTTGGCATTGGGGCCGACATGGGCGAGTGTCTTCCTGTCAATAATCAGAAACAAGAGTTCATACGCGGGGTAGTGTTGATTCCGAATTTCCTACCCAGTAATGATCGGGGAAAAAAAAGCTTACATGCTAATATATTCTAATACAAGAATGCGATAGGCAAACTATTTCTGCTATTAGAGCACCATTTTTTGTAAAGCATGGTTTGATTTTAGAGCATGGAAGAATAAACTGCAGCAGACGATTAACTTCTCCTTGCAACCATAGATGCAGATATACGTCTTACATATGGTACTTTTTCTAGAAATATTCTACAATGGGCAATGGGGAACTGTCTGTGGTGATGACTGAGACTTGAACGATGCCAAAGTGGTTTGTCCATCTCTTGGTTTTACTGGTGCTACTGAGTCTGTTTCAAGAACTGGATTTGGACGAGGCACTGGACCCATTGTCCTTGATGATATCGGATGCTCCTGGAGTGAGTCGGATATCGTGGAGTGCCTGAAGATTAGAGTACATATAACTGTGATTATAGCGAAAATACTGGAGGTTCGCTGTAAATCACTTCAAGGTTAGTTAGAACGTAGTAGAGTAATCCAGCGAAATGTGTTAACTTTTCATTCTTGATCACAACAGATGGTCATGTTCGTCTTGTTGATGGTACCTCTTCTTCTGAAGGTCGTGTAGAAATCTTCTACAATGGACGATGGGGAACTGTTTGTGATGATGAATGGGACTTGAAGGATGCCAGCGTGATCTGTCGATCTCTTGGTTTTGCTGGTGCGACTGAAACTGTTTCACGAGCTGGATTTGGACAAGGAATAGGGTCAATCGTCCTTGATAATGTTGGATGTTCTGGCAGTGAAGCGAACATCCTCGAATGCCCGAATACTGGACTTGGAATACATAATTGCCATCACGAAGAAGATGCAGGTGTTCGTTGCGAAAGGTTTGAAGGTTTGTCGTATGACATAGTTTATGACAACATAATTTACAGACAATTCTGTGTAGCCCGACGTGTTGAGAATTCTGATATATTTTTAAACCAAAATTCTACACATGTGCATAATCTTGTAGTTGGAAGATATTGTAAATGAAAAGCATTCATTAACAGTTCTCTAACGGATTCGTTCTTCTTCTTTATATCAGATACTTTGTGTGATAATCTGTTCATTCTTTATTATAGTCAATTACCGGCAGTTATTCGAGAGGTAGTGAACAACTAGATCGGCCCAACGGAGTTTGCAGTAAAATTCTGCTCTCCAGCTCATTTAACGATTCCATACATGTATTGAAAGATTATTTTTATTTTTTGGCGTCGTATATATCTATTTGCACAAATATAAAATACAATTTTGTTTCTCTTTGATTGAATTAAGACATGGCATAGACCTTTCCTTCGACATTAAAACATGCACCTGAAAGTAACACTGATAATGAGCAGTGCACACGTGAGAATATTTCAATTTTCAGTGAAAAGAGCGGGAGCAGGCAAAAATCTCACATTGTATCTTATATAGAAGAAGAAATTACTAAAAAGAAAACTAGCAGAGACATAGCATAAACATGATATCTGTCGTGAAAAGACCGTTTCACACGAGGTGATATTTTGTTTTTGCTATTTACCAGAACTAATCAACCTAGCGGAAGACAGACCACATAGAAGTAATTCTTTCCAATGCATAAACTCGTAGATTAGCTTATTTCATTACGACCCCACTATTACATGATACATCAAAGGCAGGTTATGCCGCAGGCAGTCCTACGTAAAGAAAGAAATGACACCTCATGTGCAATGAGCTTTTGGTATTTAATAAGACAAAAGAAAAAATGTTCAAGGAGGGTTAACTTTTGTTCGTGGCAGATGGAAAGGTGCGTCTTGTCGACGGTACTTCATATTCTGAAGGTCGTGTAGAAATATTCTACAACGGGCAATGGGGAACTATCTGCGATGACTATTGGGATTTAAACGACGCCATCGTGATATGTCGATCTCTTGGCTTTCCTGGTGCCACTGAAGCTGTTTCAAGAGCTGGATTTGGAGAAGGCAATGGCCCAATACTCCTGGATAATGTTGAATGCTTTGGCAGCGAGTCAAAAATTCTGAAGTGTGAGAATAATGGAATTGGAGTACATAGCTGTGGTCACCATGAAGATGCCGGAGT
The DNA here is from genome assembly GCA_029962745.1 of Echinometra lucunter. Lineage (NCBI taxonomy): Eukaryota > Metazoa > Echinodermata > Echinoidea > Camarodonta > Echinometridae > Echinometra > Echinometra lucunter. The sequence continues at coordinate 2,138,761 of CM057163.1, read as the reverse complement.
GCGTTGCCAAATCTGGCTAGGTTTGTTTAAGCTCAAGTACAGTTTTAGTAGACAAAATGGCATCAACGTAAATAGATTTAGCCTCACACTGTCTGCTTTCCATAAAAAAGATACATGCGCGAGATGATGTGAAATTCCATCCATGATTTCTGCTGAATTTTAGTTCAAATATTTGAAATGAACCCAATTTAATGTGCCCTACGCTTGAAATCCTTGCATCCCCCTGCGCAGTACAACGATCAGAACATTACTTACACCGGTCGGGTATTAAACAGAACTCTCTAGTTTACACGTGTGCAGGATTGTGTGATTGTTTTGTGCTGATTGACATCTTTGGCAAAGCCCCTATCGTGCTGTTCGGCTGGAAAAGCAACCGACGTGTTAATAAGACCATCATTTTCTTCTTTACGGCAGATGGAGCAGTACGTCTTGTTGGTGGCAATGTATCTTCTGAAGGAAGAGTGGAAATTTTCTACAATGGTCAGTGGGGAACAATCTGTGATGACCTTTGGGGTATGAACGATGCCCACGTCGTCTGTCGATCTCTTGGTTTTCCTGGTGCTACTGAAGCTGTTTCAAGAGCTGGATTTGGTCGAGGCACTGGGCCCATCGTCCTCGATAACGTTGGATGCCGTGGTAGAGAGTCAACTATCTTAGAATGCCCACATTTAGGACTTGGCGAACACATTTGCTTTCACAGTGAAGATGCTGGAGTTCGTTGCCAAGTCCTCAAAGGTTTTCTTATAGTTCTAAAAATCTCATCTGAGAGAAAAGTGGAATAAAAATGTACCGTTAATACCATATTATCTATGCAAGAAAGAAACAACAACTTCAGAAGGATTTAAAAATATTTGGCCATAAAAGGGAGGATTTTCATAAAAAGACCATCCCATCCCCCACAAAATAGCTGCTTTGGCTCCTGCGAAAAAAAGCAAAGATCTCTAAAAAATAATATTAAATTGGTAAAATTGATACGCTTTTGAATTTCATCATAAAGAACGGATGTTTTGATTGAAAAATATCAGACTTCTAATTTGCTTAGAGCTTATAATTAAAATTGTCATTGTGAATGATCGAAAACAATATCTATTCTAATAAAACTGTATGTGTTCTGAAAGCTTTGCTTTTTTCTGAAAATGATGTATACTGGCAGGGCTAAGAAATCAATAACAAGAGTAACAATTATGAACTAATTAGTAAAGTACTCATTTAACATCCACAGTTGAAGAGAAATTTCAGGAGCACCTGGCATAGCAAGAATAATAAAACCTCCATCCACAACTTAATGACAAATAAAGCAACCAATCAAAACAAATGTTTGGTGATATCATGCATTATCATGTAAATAACATTGTTTCAGAGACCCACAACAAACTAAATAAAATGACAGTATCCCTCTAATACTCAAATGTATAGTCAGTTATCAGTCGGTTGAAACAAAAAGCGAAATGTGTTAACGTGGTTAACTTTTTATTCTTGTTCACAACAGATGGCCATGTTCGTCTTGTTGATGGTACCTCTTCTTCTGAAGGTCGTGCAGAAATATTCTACAACGGACTATGGGGAACTATTTGTGATGATGAATGGGACTTGAACGATGCCGACGTGATCTGTCGATCTCTTGGTTTTTCTGCTGCTTCTGAGGCAGTTCCAAGAGCTGGATTTGGACGAGGCATCGGGCCCATTGTCCTTGATAACGTTGGATGCGGGGGCAGTGAAGCGAACATCCTCGAGTGCCCGAATACAGGACTTGGAGAACATAACTGTGGTCACAGAGAAGATGCCGGAGTTCGTTGCCATGCCCTCAGAGGTTTTCTCCTTTGATATTTGGTTTTCTTACCCCAAAGAAGTAATACTGTGGTTCAGGGGATTTAGCAATGCAAGGAAATCTGCAAATGACTAATTTTAAGACAGTTGCCGAGAAAAGGGCGGTGGAATAAGTTTTAAAAGGCATTAAGTCCTATTATCAATGTCACTGTCATCATCATCATTATTATAATTACGATCATTATCATTTTGTTTTCAAGAGTTCTACCATTAATGTCATGATTATCATTCTTATTTCAAACTTTACTATATTTGGTGAAAATGTTGCATATTTACTACCAATCCATTTTCCCTCTCAATATATGCAGGTGACGTGACTCAGCCTGGGCAAGCAGTTTCTTCTTCTCTTCCTCCCAAGACGACGATGGAAACGACAGCAACAAAATCAACCATGGCAGAAGGTACGTGATATGATGTTTGTTTTTAGCAATTATCCGAACATCGATTTTTTTTTCGCGGCAAACTGACTTACAATTCAGTAATCTAAACAAAAAACGAATGCTTACATAACATTTAGATCACAATTCAGACGCACCCGTATACATGGTATAGCGGCTGTTTTTGCGACTGTATCATTTTATTGGTCAATTTATCTCATCCTTATTTCCCAAACCCTTGTTGTAACATAGATAATTTTGCTGCAGAGGATTGCCAAAGCGGCTGTTGTTGTTTTCTTCTTCTATCTCTGAGGCTTCATGTGATATTCAGATCGTCTAAAACAAACAAAGCAAAAAAAAAAAAAAAAAAACACATACAACTAAAAACAAACCAATCCCCCCCCAAAAAAACCCCCACAAACACAAAAAGAAGAAAAAGAAAAAAAAAATAGATAGCATAATTGTCTACTTCTCTCAGTGGCTTGCTTGGTAGAATTCATAACGTGTCCAGAAAAGCAGCTCGAGTGAAATGGGTTTTATATAATATGCACTTCGGCTTATTCTGTCGACTTATTGTCCAATTCAGTAAAATGTGTGCTTCTATGCCAATCATATGTTCATCACGTTTAAGGATAAAATAACTTCCGAAAGACAGGAGACGCCACCATATGTTATTTAGGACTAATATAATCAATAGAAAAGTAGATGAAACAAACAAACGAATATCAGAATAATAGTTAAGTTAGTAGGAAGTTAGGTATTTTAAGAAGATTAAAGGGATGTGTCAATGAAAATACATTACTCACTCTGTATAATGCTATGGTTATGCCTATCCTAGATTACTGTTGTATTGTTTGCAGGTTTGGGGGATACATTCAAAGAAGACAATGAAAGATTGAATAAGTTACAGAAAAGAGCCGCAAGGATTATTTTAAATGCTAATTCTTTGACTCCTTCGGATAATTTATTTGCCCTTTTAGATTGGAAACGGTTTGAAGAAAGAGTTCGTTTTTTCAGGTATATGTTAATGTTTAAATGTATGGAAGCTATCATCGAAGTTATTCATTTTTAGGAAAGAGATTCATTCGCACGGAACAAGATCCTCTTCATAAAACAAGTTATACTACTCCAAATGCAATATGGAATCATTTAAGCATTCTTTTCACTATCTATCTCACTCTGGATAGTTTGGCACCCTCATGTCAAAATATAACCTCTCTTTAACTCTTCAGACAATATTTGCAAGATAATTTTTAAGTCCATCCCTATAGGCTTAATCTTATCTGTTTTCTACATCATCTACATTGGCATCAGTAAATTCTGTCAATTTTTGGATTTGTTATGTGTTACTTTCTTTATTTGATGTTATATGAAAATATTCATCGATATATATGTCTTTTTTGATGTATGATCTTGCTCGATTGTTTTTTTTTTAATTCATGTTTCACAGGGCCCCAAGGGAGAGCAGCTTTTGTTGATTGGGTTTCCTGTGAAAAACATTGTAAATAAATAGATAAATAAAATAATTAAATAAATATCAGAATATCATGTTGACGAAACGAAGCGGCTTTACGTTAAGGAACGCCACACTAATAGTCTTTCTTCAGTTGCAAGATGTAGTAAAAACTAATGCTAGTATGTCAAAATAATATTACCATTGTTTATTGAATGAAAATACGTATTTTTCATTCAGATAAACATAAAATAAGGTTTATGAAACTGGAAATCCCTCGTATTCAAAGTTTATTCTGCCTGCGATAATAGAATTCTATTACTTGCTACAGGTAGAGAGATGTTGCCGATGTCTTTGACACGTCTTGCCGATGGTACTTCATCTTCTGAAGGTCGTGTAGAAGTCTTCTACAACGGACGATGGGGAACTATCTGCGATGATGAATGGGACCTGAACGATGCCAACGTGGTCTGTCAATCTCTTTGGTTTCCTGGTGCCACTGAAGCTGTTTCAAGAGCTGGATTTGGAGAAGGCAATGGTCCAATTCACCTTGATAATCTTAGATGCTCGGGCACTGAGTCGAACATCTTGGAATGCGCGAATGATGGACTTGGTAAACATAATTGTCGTCATAGCGAAGATGCTGGAGTGCGTTGCAAAGTGCTACCAGGTGTGCCATGTGAAACTGCCTTGGAATGCATTGCACATACTTTGGACGTGTCCTTGAAGGCAATTGGCAACCTGTTTTAAAAAGCATTCAGCGTCCTGTTTTTGTTCCTGCGATGTATGAAAGATCCTTGTTTAATTTGCTGGTAAAAATCGGTGAAGACTTTTGACAGAAGACCGGGAAACACGGAAAACGGTTTAATCTCTTTAAAAAAAAAACATAGCCTTGTAGTATTATTTTTTTTCATGCGTGCAAAATGAATTAGAGTTTTAATGTAAAGTCCGAAATTGTACTCATAAGGATAAAATGATGAATAATACACCAGTACGTTGAATGATTGTAAGCTTTCCAAATAACAACGCAACTTGTTTGCTTTTTACTATTTGGTAAAACGATTTATGTTGACCCTTTTTTCATTTTTAACATAAAGGGAAATAACTGGAACGTGTGTCTTTTAATTTTTCTTGTTGTTTATGAGGTGTATTGAAAGATGGCCGTTCCTTTTTAAAATTGTTTTAAACAGTATTTATCATCTAGCGCAATTGAATAGGGATCATTTTCAGTACGTTTTTCTTAAATCTTATATATCTTGATATCCTTTTCCGCCCACTTTCGTCCCCTCTTAATTGCTTGTTTCAATTTGGTCGATCGATTTTGAAACATAACCATCCATTTTCATAGTTTGTCACCAATTTTCGTCAATATCACTTGAAATTCGTCGGTCAGAGTAGCTAGGTCCGAGACAGCAAAATAGATTAATTTCGTCTGTTGGCATTCAGCTTCGTAAAAGACTCATTAAAGTTCGTCTCCCAGATACGGTCTACTGATGGGCAACGACCATGTCATAATGAGACATCTATTGCCATTTATTTTCGTCAAAAATTAGTTCAAATTTGTCTCCCAGATATATCGTTTACTGACGGACAACAATCCTACCAAAATAACACAAAACGTGGGTGTATAATACTAAATCCCTCTGAATTTCTAAGTTTCAAATCAAATTATATCATGAAAAAGTAGAAATGGCTAAAGACCTGGTTAAACACCCCATACAAAACTTCACGAATGTGAATAGCAAATTGATGAATTTGCTTGGGAAAACAGCAAATTTGTTCCAAGTATTCTTTTTACCCGCTTAGCTGCAGAAACGAATTCCAGTGACGTTTGATTACTTACTTTTCAAATTTGATTGATGCTATGCGAGTATGAATGACAATTTGAACAGAACTTTGGATATCAACGCAGTAAGCTTCTCCGGACGAATTTGATTGAAGACTGGTGAAATAAAAGAACATATTCAAAGGAAATCACAAATGTATGGCAAATAATGTCTCATTATATCCGTCATGATAAGAATCTCTGCAACTGATTGGTCCAATGCGCATCATTTTGATAAAATACAATTCCCACCAGCATCATGCAAATGAGCAAATTTGCCATGGATGGCCCGCACTAGACGCTTCGATGTAAATCATATACAAAGGGGCGAAGCCAGGATATTTTGATAGGGGAGGGGTAAGCATTTGCTTGTTTTAACGAGTTAGTTTATTTACGTTTTAAATGAATACATTAAGTTAATATGATTATACTTGCTTGACCCTGCCGACTCTACCCTCATACCCTTCATTTTTCCTTCTTTTTTTCCTTTTCTTCTTTCTTTTGATTTGATTTGTTTTGTTTGTATGTTTGTTGTTGTTGTTTTTTTTTTTTTGGGGGGGGGGTGGTGATCACCTTAAAAAACACAGGGAGTGGTCGCTCCCTGCTCTAATGTAGCGCCATCCCTGCATACACGGGACGATTGTATTACTTTACTCTATTGTGCAGTCTATTCAAGACATTTGACACATCACTGTCTTTTCACCTTCTCAAGCCTTCACACTTTCAGTTTACCTTCACGGCCGTACGCAAATAGGGGGAAGCTGTCCCCCCCCCCCCAAAAAAAAGAAGCATTTTTCACCCCCATATTTTTTCTTACTTTCTCTTTTTTGAAAAATGCCCTAAAGTACACCCAGATTCTCTTTTTTATATTTCCATCCTTTGCCAGGATACTATTGTGATTGGTTTTATTGGTATTGCAAATAGGTATTAATTTTAATCTGTGTATCTAGGTCACATTTATTTGGGTGCCCTTTTGATATCTAGCATTTTAATGTTGGTTATCTGCGTTTCTTGGAATTCCTGCCTGCCTACATATGGTACCTTATGCCTATTGAGTATAGCAGTAATTTGATAAAAAACAATTTTTTGGTATACCGTCACCCTGCTAGGGTTTTGCCTTGGACCTCATACTGATCACCCCATGGAAATGCTTTTGGTAGGCTGATAGCTCTGTTTAGTCATACCTTGTCAATTAATTTTAATGACGAATGTCTGGAGATTCTGGCCAGTAATCCGGATATTCCGTAGTTGTTTACATTTTTCCTACCCACACTGCTCTCATTTTATTTGACATGCAGGTACATGTCCTTGTTCTGATTCCTGTACATTCTCTACGGTGATAGTATCTTGTGTACTTTAACTACATTATGTACATGCATTTGGTGTTTACATATATGTTTGAATTGTTTCTGCCATTTGTTTACAGCATTGCCTTACAGCTTTTTGTTTTTTACTCGGAGGACCTCGTTTTGATGACCCCCCCCCCCCGGGGGGGGGGGGGGGGGATGTTACATTTATTATGGTAGATTATAGAGCGCCCCCTTGTGGAAATAGAAGTGAACAGAGAATTCCCGAAAATCGAAAATGGCTCCATGAACCTATATTTTCTTAGTCTTCGAATTTTGAGTGATCGCGAGGTGATAATTGCAACTATTCTAAGAGTGATCCCGTGCTGCGCCACAAATACAAAAGTAAACCACTCTTTAAAAGAGTACTCATATTAATCTATAGTCAATTTATTATTATTTTTTAAAATTAAACTGGATGTAGTACCTCTTAGAATTTCTCAGACTATACAATTAAATATTTGCAAAATCTCATGGGAATTTCCCTTTCACGTTATCAGACGACCAATTTGTGCAATGATTTCATTATTATTTATTCCGGTGATAAAAATAAGAGTTCCTACTAGCTGTAGAGTATTGGAATTACAGAAGAATATGCCACAGTTCTGTTATAAAATATATGCATAATTGAAGATTTTGGTTCCAAAAGGTGCTACATCCTTATATCCAAGTTCTGAGAAAAACAATATTTTTGATTATCATAGCAATGACAGTTGGAATGATAGTTTTGAGGATTGTAATACTGTTATGATGCAAAAGTAAAACTATCTTTAAAAAATCTCAGTCCATAGATGTATTTATAATCAATATTGATCATTTTTTACACGGGTAGATGTAGTACTTTTTGGAACCGAAAATGGATACATTTCCTTTTATTCAACTTTGCAGTTGGAATTTCAGCTTCTTGTTAGTATTTTGCTTTGTTTTTGTTTTGCTTTTGGTTAGTTTTCTTTTTGTTCAAGCCTGTTCCTGCATTTCCAGTCATGTTTGATGTTTGATGTTTTTTTTTTTTTTTTTTTTTTTTTGCTGAATTAAAAAAAAGTACCACTGGCCACTAAAGTTTACCCGTCTACTTTGAGTCTGTGTGTAAAATTCCATACCATTTGTTCAAATGATGAAATTGTTTATACATTTTCTGCAGGCACATACTCAGTTTCGATAGAACAATTACACAGAGTCTAGAGCTTATAAATATTGGTCCTTTAGTTTTCCTCACTACCCGACGAGCACTTAGCTATTCCATTCTTAAAATATGTGATTTTTAATTCCTATGACACATCCCAATGTTAATTTTTGAATGCACACATAAATGAGTAATTAAAGAAAAAAAAAACACAATCAGTTTGAATTTGACGTAATTTGTCTCATAACTTATTAAGGCCTTTCTAAAAGAACACCCCCCCCCACAAAACAAACAACCCCCCCCCCCCCCACAAAAAAAAAAACCAACACAAAAACAAACAAACAGAATATCACCAAATCACAAAAAACCTGGATCATGCGATTTTACTCCGATGGGTGTATGTCGAAAAGCTTCAGTATGTCTGTGTTCAATGCTATTTTCCGATAAACTGAATCGTAGAACCACTACATCGTGACCGTCGATCATTCACAGTGTACAAATTTGACAGCCCTTTCTGCCGGTTCATGAAGAAGTTCATGAAATAAAAATTTTAATATTAAATGTTATGATCGACTTGTAGTTGTAGACATGCTTTCATAAATTATTTTACGCATGAAGTTTAGGCACTATGCACTTTAATCTTCGGACAAATTCCATAAAAATGCCAACCTGTATTTTTTTATTTCCCATTCGTTACTTTGTTAAGACATCTGCAAGAGGGATACACATTAAAAAAAATCACTTTATTTATTTTCTGGTGATAATCTTTTTTTTTCCGGTCATAATAGCATATCATCTCCTCAGTACTCAGTGTCTGCAGAGCCACAAGCAGCGGCGGAGACGACTTTCAACACCGGAAGATGTTCTTGCGCAAAATTACTTTCTTGCAGGCGTTACTCCGTTCAGTTAGGTGTGACAGATAAAAATAGCACACACAAATGATAATGATGATGATGAGGAGGAGGAGGAGGAGGAGGAGGATAATGATGATAATAATTCTACTAGTAATAATGATAATAATACAAAAGTATGAATAAATACGATGGCTAGCACTAGATGTTTCGATGTAAATCATGCACGAAGGGGCGACGCCTTGGTATTTGGATAGAGGAGGGGAAGCATTTTTAAATGTACAAATAAAGCTAATATAATACTTGTATGACCCTTCGGCAGCACACTCTTCCCATAATCCTCTTTCATCATTCTTCTTCCTCTTCCCAGTTCTTGTTGGGGGGGGGGGGGGTCACTTGAAAAATTATAGGGGGTGATCGCTACCTGCCCCCATGTAGCATGCATACATGGGTCGATTGTATCACATTACCTTCCAGGCGTCCAGGCGTTCTCTATTGTGCAGTCTATTCAAAATTCATATACTTACTTCTCAAGCAGAACGCCGCTTTCAAATCACAATGCCAGTATGATATTGACACCGCAACACTGTCTTGGTCACTTCATAGTTTACGGACGATAGTGTAAGGAGACATGGATGGGTTATCATTTCGATTTTTATTGGTCGTCCTGGTACTTCTTACAAGATCCAGTCTCTCTCAAATCACAAGTAAGTTTGTTGTGAATTTTGGTCATTATTACTTTATTCAGTGATGTCCAATTTTGTTCTTCTCTTTAAGCGCTAGAAGTTCAAAGTTACTTTACCTCATTTTGTACTCAAGAAAGTTTGCCCCCCCCCCCCCCCCCCCCGAATGTAATAATAATAATTCTCTTCTATTATAACTGAAATTATGATTGTGCATTAAGGTATCAAGCTTTGGAATACAGTAGATAAAGATTACTAATTTCCCCATACGTTTATCCTTATAATGGTTTAAAAACCTACTCTCTTTATAAGCCCATAAAATTCTGCCACTCAATTTCTGCACCAAAGCACACTTTCGGGTATCCGATGCTAGAATTTACAGAGGAGACTACACACACTTTAAGCTAAATATTGATCATGAATAAGGCATGAATGATGCAATAACCACTATAACTACTATTGCGAATCTTAAATTAGAAATCAGTGGTTTTTCTTTTCCTACACAGCTGATTATATTGAAATGAATATAGGTGGAAACCCCGGTGTAGTAGTGCAATCATACCAACCGGGATCTTATATTAAATAATTATTGCCAGAGGAGACTGAAGTTTTCCACCCTTTAAGCTAATTATTAAGGCGTGACAAAAATGTAAATAACATCAACTATTGCATGGTTGGATCTTATATTCAAATTTTTTTGTAGCTATTTTCTTTCACACACAGATTATTGTATTAAAATGTAGTCTATATAGGGGAAAGCCCGATGTAGTGGTGTAATTTTTTTTAAGGTAGTATTTATTGAGTTATTCAGTTCAATATCATACAAAATAATTGTATCTCAGCATATTACATTAACGATATATAAGTCGAATCATGAACCTTCTAGAGTCATAACACACAATACAAAGTCATAACACACAATATAAATTCAAGAGACATAATATCCTAATATTATGTATTGATGTAAATGTAATGATGTGAATAAAATCAACTTTTTCGTTTTCGGATCTTATAGACAAAATTTACGTTGTAGTTATTTTTTCTTTCAGCTACACAGGTGATTGTATTGAGCAATATACAGGGGAAAACCCCGCTGTAGTGGTACACTTGCACATTCTTCTTCTTCTTCTTCATCATCTTCTTCTTCTTCTTCTCCTCCTCCTCCTCCTCCTTCTTCTTCTTCTCCTTCTTCTTCTGCTTCTTCTTCTCCTTCTTCTTCTACTTCTTCCTCTTCTTCTTCTTCTTCTTCTTCTTCTTCTCCTCTCTCCCCTTTTCCTTCTGCAGGTCCTCTTTCTATTAACGTTGAAGCTACTTCATGAAAACGAAGAAAATAGCTTATTATATAGAATAACCGTACCTGCAGACAAATTCCACCATGCATGTACCAGGTTGACCAGAAGTCCCGGATTTTAAGGGGCAGTCCCGTATTTGAACCATTTGTCCCGCGTCCCGTACGAACCTCTCCGGGACACCGTTTTGTCCCGTATTTTAATCACAATGGAATATATAGCTAAAAATTGAGAAATAATGTACTAACATGCAATTAATGAAATGTGCGAAAGCAGAAGGGTTTCATGATTTTTGCCTGTTCTTCCTTTACACTCTTCATTTTTCTGATATTTTCTCTTCATCTCTCTATCGTATTTCCTGCACCTCCTCTTCTCTCCCCTCCTACCCTTCTCCCTCTTAATGGTCTGATTTTATTTTCTCCTCAAACCCCTTATCTTTCTCAGTCCCATATCTGCCCTCTCCTTCCTGTTCACCTGTTCACCTTTTCTCTCCTTCCTGTTCACCTTATATGTAAACTACTAATAACACGAAAGGTTTCCTACATGCAATTACAAATCCGATGTGACTAGGTTGTGTTCATTCTTACAACTATTATCAACATCAATCAACCAACAAACATTTCCTCATTCTTAAGAATACAGGAAAAACACCTCTTATCCGTCGGAAGAGATGTAGAAATAACAATCAATACAACAATCTAACTCCCCCTAGTCTAATAACCTTTTCCCATAATGACGAGGGGATCCCCCTGTGGTAAGTAGTGTGGTTAGTGTCAACTTTCAGAGAACGATAATGAAGCCGATTCTCATTTCTCGATTGTGCCTTGCCCACTGGCCCTCTGAAGTAAAGGCCAAACAAGTCCCGTATTTCAGATTCCCAAATCTAGTCACCCTGGTATGTATATGTATGTGGTACCAAGTTAAAATATCCAAGAAAACAATGTTTACTAGCCCCGTCCCTCCTGTGGATTTACTAGGGTTTTATCAACAAACAAACAAACAAACAAATAAAAAACAAGCAAACAAATTAGTGACAGTGATTAATTGCCCCTTAGGTCTGAATGTTAATTCTGAATGACATATTATCGCGGTTAAAGACCGAATCAATCGTTGAGGGAAACAGCAATATTGAATTGGAAAAGAGAAGAAAGAATATGAAGGGGAAAGGAAAAAATATAATCGTTTAGCAGTGCGGAGTGGAAACTCTGCTAGCGCTTTGCAATTAAAAAAAACATAAAAAATATCTATACTATAAACCAATCCGGCGAGAATTATCCACCGGGTGAGGGCTGCAGACTGCATTACTGCAGTGTCCTGTCGTACTGATACACTTTAGTTATAGACGGTGATTCCAGTAGTTACGAATTTCTGTCTTTTAGGGTGTCATGTTCAGATTCCTTTATCACTTTTGTAATGAGCAATAAGCGGGGATATTCAGGTTCTACCTGTGTGGTGCACAGATGTTACAATACTGTTATGTGATAATAAAACAATTTTACCATTTTCTATAATTTATCAATACTTAATCAACACTTCTACAGGAAGTAGAACAGGAAGTTAAATGTTTACAAACTTCACTCTTCTTCAGAAAGTATTACTCATACATCTTCCAACGAAAGCTATGGCGCATGTGCGACGTGAATTTCGCATCCCAGGTCCTGAACTTCGCATCCGAGGTCATGAAATCCATGACCCGTGGCGCAAACTTTGCATCCCAAGTCGTGAAATTCACGACCCGCGGTGCTAAATTCAGGACTGGAATACAAAGTTCGCGTCACGGGTCCTGAATTTCGCAACGCGGGTCGTGAATTTCATGACTTGGGATGCAAAGTTTGCGCCACGTGCATGAATTTCACATCGCGGGTCGTGAATTTCACGACCTGGGATGCAAAGTTCAGGACCTGGGATGCGAAATTCACGTCGCAAAAGACCTGTTGTCGAGCGTTACTTCAGGGCCACCATACATTAGGCCTTTGGTCAAGAGCTCAAGGTTGACCGACCCCCAATAGAGGGTTTAGGCATTATTAAAGAGGTTTACCTCTGGACTCGAAGAAAAGAAGCAGAGACAATCAGAGTATACTTCAGACTACATCAGAGTACAGTCACCATCAGACTTACTCTTAGACTTCTGTTTGTAATTTTTATGTTCGAGTTATATACATCACCCAAATAAATGTTAAACCTTATCCTTTAACTTTGAGTATTCGTGTCTCCATGTACATGTTCTCTGTTGCTGGACGATTGAACTAAACACTAAACACGATCCCAATAAACGACATGGTGGAGAACCCGTTTTCAACTTCATCCAGCTAAAGAGAACCCGTTTTCAATTTCATCCAGCTAAGGAGAACCCGGTTTTGCACAGCTAAAATACACACAGTGTTGATAATTGATATCATCATGGCGAGCTTATATGACAAGAGGTTGAGGATAGCTCTCATTTCAGCACTCTAACGAACACACCTTCTCCTGAACTGCAACTCATGATTTTTTTTACATTATATTATCTTGATCTGATCGACTACTAAACCATACATGATGACAATGAAGACAGACAACGAAGACAACATGACAGACGCAGAGGCGTCGATCCGGGGGGGGGGGGGGGCAGGGGGGCAGTTGCCCCCCCCCCCCCCCCCAAGAAAATTTCGGGGGGGCAAAGATATCATTTCCCCCCCCCCAATAATTTCCCAATCAAAAAAAAAAAGAAAAAAGAAAAAAGAAAAAAAGAGAAAAGGAAGGAAAAGGAAGGAAAGAAGGAAGGAAGTGAAATGAAAGCGTAAAACAACAAAAAAGAAAGAAAATGGGACACTGGGAAGCGCTCGCTCGCTTCGCTCGCTCACATTTATTATATCTTAACCAATGCCGATGATAATTACTATTCTTACGAAAGGAAATCGGTTTGCGTCTTGTGTTTCTATCTAATGTTATATTACTCCACTCATAGGAAGTAATATAACCAAACAAGATATCACTCTTAGAAATCGAGCGGCCTAAAAATAGATAAAATTTCAGGAGATAACGGTCTGGATAAAAAAAAAAACGCAAAACAAAAACATATTTTTCGTTAACTCGCTCGCTACTCCACTGTACTCCCGCTCGTAAAAGCTAGATACAAGATGATTTCGGGCAGCAAGTAGCTTATTATAGCAGCGAGATTCTAAAGTACTGTATGATTATATTTGGGCAGCAAGGTGGTTGACAAAGATTTTGGGACGAATCCATATAATTTTGCCGGGATCCGGCGTTGACTTTGCTCGCTATAGTAGAAACAGAATGGATTCGGACTGCAAGCGAGGTAGCTAAAACAGTATCATATTTGGCACACAGGTGATCGGATGTATCATTTAGATATCATACAGGCATGACAGGTTTAAAGTGTATTCTGATGATAATGATAACAATAATATTCCGTTCTTGTATAGCGCATATCACATTTTAATCACATTTTTATGATGACGAAATAACACTTCTATCATATGGAAAAGGGTATATTTTTCCTCACTCGCTGCGCTCGCTCTTTTCATATTAATGGTTTTGAAAAGCAAATGAATTCGGTGAGATGAGACCGAATAGATAATGTAGATGTTTCATTGGCTCACAGCGTAATTTGCCGAAAAACAGTGTGTAATTCCTCGCTCGCTTCGCTCGCTCGTAATATTAAAAAAACAGAGTGGTTTGGGGGGCTGCAACAATGGACCAGCGATGTGACAAAATAGAGTTCATATCTGGCAGCGAAGTAACCATATACATATATATCAGGTATCGTTTATGCCTATATGAAACTCTTCTCTCATAACAAGAAATTTGTTTTTTGCTCGCTCGCTTCAGTCGCTCGCAAAATTGAAAAAAAAAACCAGGATGGTTCACATAGCAAGTTGCTTAATTTCCCCAAATTTGAAAATGCTTCACATTGATATAGGGCTATGTTTTACATAAACATATATATATATATATACACACACACACATACATATGTGTGAGGGTGTGTGTGTGTGTGTGTGTGTGTGTACAAATAGTAGCCGTGGGTTCATCTCCGCTTGGTCGTCTTGCCCCCCCCCCCCATCCGAAAAATGGATCGACGCCTCTGGACAGACGTAAGAAACAGACTGACAAACAAACACATTCCAACGAAGTCGACGATTAGGACAGCGATGACAGCAGAGACAAAATGAAAGACAACGACTACAACAACAGTGACAATAAAGAGACCTACAGACCTGAGATCTACATCAACCAACTTTGACCAGAGGGAGGATCTTAACAGATTGACTGACTTTAGATCATTGACACTAAATATGAAAGATGGACTTTTGAGAGGACAACTTCTATACTACTATATTTTTGTTGATTTGGATGGCTGCGGTAAATCAAACCAATTTAAATGATAAATAATATTTTATAAGTTTTATCTCTTTGGCTTGAATTACACTTAATTTAATGCTGGTATTATTCTGAATTGATATTTTCTTTCAAGAGTTTGCTTAGATATCTTGTGTTAGTGTATTACTGTAAGAATGTAGTATAAGCGATTGATTAGCGTATCCATGCGTTGTTATTACTGGTTTGATACGCCATTCTATTACCGCTGACAATTTATAAATGAAAAAAAAAATTCACCCCCAAACAAAATCGAACCATTTCATTTATCGTATTTTTCTCATAAATCTCAGATTTGTAATCATTGAGCATCGCACATGTATCAAAAATATCCTAGAAAAGTATTAAATGAATACTGATCAAGACGTAAGCGTCAAATCCCTGTGGGAAAATTTAAATGCATTTAAAATGATGCTAACACGTAGAAGCTTGATTTGAATCATGTGGCGTATGTTTCGTGTATAGACCGACAATTCTGAACAAAATCACATTCAAAGTAGAGACTACAAAGCAATAATTCATGTATTTCAATCTAACCTTTATAATATATACGGTTAAAATGTAAAACAAAGCAACTTTCCACTTTGAATGATACTGGACTACACTTTAATGTGTCAAGGAATACCAATACAGGCATTGTGCGCTCCAGTGTTAGAGTATTTCAATGCTTTGTGTATAGCATGAATAAAAATCAAGTTTGAAAGTACTTGAAAAACCGTCAGAGAGACGTTATCCGAGCAATTTGGAGTAAAACTCACATAGAATGATTTGGTTAGTGCAGAATTCTATGTTTTATATGCTTCAGAATAGGAAGTACAAAATGATTCAAATTTTGGCACAGATGCGCATCTCCCTATGATGAGAATGCTCGCAGCTCGAAACTGATTGATTTATATGATGTTATTGTGAAGTAAGACAACTATTTCGATAACATCATAATATTGTTATACTTCAGTTCGTGAAAGTTATAATTCATCCGGTCTTATTCAATGAGATAAATAATAGCGGAAACTACCAACAGTATGTTTCAGTTTTGGATTTATAATTGTTGATCGCAACTTTAGTTTTATTTTCTACAGTGCCCGTTTCAGAGGATGCTGATTTGGCATTTTATTGAAGGATTTTATAAGTTACAATTTGATTAACTTCATTTTAACAAATGAAAAAGAATTTAGAATTTAGACTGATATGGTTTTAGAGTAGATTTTGATGGAATATTCTTTAAAACCTTTTCTCCTTCTTTTCTTTGTAATCTTCTTTCTTTTCTTTACTTCTTATGTTTTAGAAATATCGTTTGAGATAAAGTTAAGATTGTGTGGTAAATGAGTTTGAATAGAATAGACTGTAGAATAGAATGTTACTGTAAATTTCTATGTTTTTCTATCGGTTATTCATTTAAGTTGATTGAGAAATATTTTACTTTGAACAAATGAGGGAAAGCCATGTTTTCTAACAAAAGGGGATGTTATGTGATTATAAGACAATTTTACTATTTTCTATAATTTATCAATACAATAATTTATCAATACTTTTAAAACAGGAAGTTAAATGTTTACAAACTTCACTCTTCTTCAGAAAGTATTACACATACATCTCCCAACTAAAGCTATGACGCACCGGTCACTTTATGGTCTTCATATTCACTACATCACTCCTTCCAAATAAATGACCCACTCCCCCCAAATAAATGACCCACTCCCCCAATACTGAGCAAAAGTTATGACGGACATTAAGCCTTTGGTCAAGAGCTCAAGGTATACCGACTCCAAATAGAGGGTTTAGGCATTATTAAAGGGGTTTACCTCTGGACTCAAAGGAGAAAAGCAGAGACAATCAGAGAGTATACTTCAGACTACATCAGAGTACACTCACCATCAGACTTACTCTTAGACTCCTGTTTGTAATTCTTATGTTCGAGTTATACATCACCCAAATAAATGTTAAACCTTATCCATTAAGTTTGAGTATTCGTGTCGTCAATGTACATGTTCTCTGTTGCTGGACGATTGAACTAAGCACTTAACCCGATCCCAGTACACGTCTTCCCGGCCGTGAAGATGAAGATATCCGTCGCCAGTGGATCACTGATAAAAAAAAAATCCTTGAGTTTTTCTGAAATAAAGTGGACAAGATTTTGCTACCATGGTGATAAAACTTGCATGGAGAAACAAGATGCTATTCTTACTTGGCTTGGTTATTGGCAAATATCAGGGTAATAATCGAGCACTGATCACTGCTGCGGCTTATCTGCAGATTTTCGGCCAAAGCTTGTCGCTACGGATACCAGTTACATGTACACCACTGATCTTGAAGTGAAGGTCAGGAATGATGGTCGAATTTTGGCGTCAGTTAGATACGTTTTTAGCAGAATAAGATTAATGAAGAGCACAAGAAACACGTCTATTTTAGATATGTGGGTTTAGGATGTGTTTGATCATACTATGATAGAAAGTTCTTGGTCTCTCGGTCTCTCTCTGCACGGTCTCTCCACACACAAAACGATCTCCCCGTTGAAACAAATTAGCAAGTCTCAGTCATGAACACACTTTTAATAAGGAAGAAACTGTTAAAAACGTCTATTTTATGTATTTTAATTCATGTGCCATGAACATGCTACCTTTTATACTAAAAGTCCCGAGCTACGTGTATAGTGAATGAGAGTGCAAACACGGGAACCTTCCTCTTGAAAATGACACCAACGCCTTTTCTTGTGAAAATGACATTGCACTTAATCGAATTTCCATAAGAATTTTGGCACAATTACTCGCTAGGATACATGAGGATTGAAATGAGGCCAGCTATTAAATGAATACCAAAGAAAAGACCTGTCAATTTCAAGCGAATTTTTGGACACATCCCTCGCAATGAACACGGTCGTACGCAGCGGGGGGGGGGGGGGGCAGTTGGCCCCTAGAAATTTTAAAAATTAACATTTTTCTTACGGAAAATTTTCACAAAATTCACCAAAAGTGTGCACCAAATCTTTCAATTTCACTTCGCTCCTCGCTTTTGATTTTCTTCGAAAATTTTAGTGCGTCTTGCCCCCCGCCCCCCCAGGAAAAAAAAAATATGCGTACGGCCCTGATCATGCACAGTGCCAAGGGGATATGCAGCGCGGGGACACGGCAGTAATGGCTTCGCCAACAGAGAGCTAAACACAAAAGAGAAATGAAATGCATTTTAATTTATGTTAGCCTATATCATTAATAGCTAGAAATGCTATTATTTATGTTTTACTTTGTTTCTGTTTAAAAACTTAACATTATCTATTTTATATTGATTTATGATTATGTTCATGTTTATGTTTATGACAGAACAGAATATTGATGAATATCAATGACGTTCAGTAAATACAATTCAATTCAATTCAATGCACATAAATCGTTCGTCGGATTGGTCCATACTAAATGTATAACATACAAAATATTCAAAAATTGTTAGCAGACATGTACACAATTTCGTCATGGAGGTTTTGCGCATCTTCATGATATTCCAGAACAATAAATTGTGACGAACCTAAACGTGAGTGATACAAGGTTTCTAAAATGCAAGAGCTTAGACTACTCCAAAGATTCCAGGATCTCAAAAGAGCGATAAGCAACCAGTTCCCCAGGCACGGCAAGTCATGTTTTTTTAAAGATTTACTGGACATATGGCTCAAAATATCAAACGCTTTTCCATTTATTTTATCCTTATGCATTTTCTTTTAAAAGAAATGAACATTGTAAAAGAAGGATAAACTATGGAGAAGATTATTGTCTGCACAAATTAGTGCGGATCACACTGCACACGATTTCTTTATATTTATTGAGATGAACAATAAAATCATTTAGAAAAAAAATTGTAAAAAGCAGAATTCGGTAAAAAAAAAAATCAACTAACAAAAAAAAAATACGCACGAAAATGCATTTAATCGCATTAAAAACATTAGACAGCATGGACAAAGTGTATGATTTATTCATGGCATTTAAGAAAATGGGTGATGCTCAGAATGTATTTATATATATATATATATATATATATTAGATTTAAAGAACCAACTACGATATTGAAGATTCGTTTCAAAGAAATTAATAAAAAGACTAAATACGGTTTATAATATCCAGACATTATAATCATTGCATGAGGAAGTTGATGAAATATATTCCAGTCAGGGGTTTTCCCTAATTTTTCAGAAAGAGAAATTCTCCATTTCAGTATTTCAACAAAGCGTGTGTTCATGGTATGCCCCATGTTGTGAAGAATCACGTATGGAGAACCATTGATCTGTGCAGTGTATTAGTGTCATGATGTTTGAGTTTCAACAGATAAGTTTCACATGTAAAACGTTGTAATAATAGAATACTCTGTTAATACAGTTTATTGCTATTTGCAACCATCACGGTATACCAGCATTTTTAATGGTATATTTTTCATGTGTTTTTAATGTTTTTGTTTGTTTATATCCTGTTGTCATAGTTCAAGGGTTATCACAATGTTGTTTTTGTTTTCTAGCATATAAAGCGCTCTCACAATCATGACAATGAGTGAACATTTATCACAGCGCTTAAAAAACTAATGAACGGAGAAAAAAAAAAGAAATTACAAATGGAATCTACATAATCTACATAATAATATTTAGCAGTTAACTATTAAAAAGAAATGTCTTCAGGGACCGCTGAAAAAACTGGCAAATATGGTGATTCCCGAATACTCTGGGGGAGCAATTACAACTAGGTCATTTGTCTATAAATGTGCTTTGCAATTATTAACTATTTCTCACCAACATTAAGCCCGATAATTCGGTTTGTGACGGTTTAGGACACTTCCTATGAGAAATCTCTTTGAAAGTGCAATAACATCAAGGGTTTGCAGTCAAGCCTCTGGGTACACCGACACAAGTGTCCAGCAGTCTAGGACCTACATACCCAAATAGGAATGCTATTTTCCCACTGTCACGATTCGTGCCACGATTGCAGTCGTGGTTTAAATCGTGGATTAATCGTAGTGATCTCATCAGATCTCATCAGATCTTGAGGTCAGTCTTTGCAATCGTGTTGATCACGAAAAACAATTTTGGACCAGTCAAAAATTTTCTATGATCAACGCGAAATTGTCATATAATTATCACATGAGGTCGTATGAGAGCGTGGCATTTTGCATCTAATCGTACTTTCAAATCGTGTTTATTGGAACCAACCTCGAAAAAGATCAACACTTTAAGCACTGTTGGGGTGAATGGCAATCTCGAACGATTTCCCAAGATCTGTAACGATATGGAGGCTTTGTAGAATATTACCCAAGGGTATTGGAGGCAAGGAGGGAAAGGGTAATTTCAGGTTCCCACCTTCGTGCGATTCGTCACGAATGCCACGACCGGCCATTCGTAGCTGATGTAGGAACTTTCACGCTTTGGCCAGCATTACCGTTTCCCTTCCTGCCTTAGTATTCTTGGGTGGCATTTCTGAAAGGCCCAAATCGTTACAGTTTGTAGGACATGGCGCGAGTTTGCAATTTATCCAATGGAGCTTAATGTGTTGGTCTTTTCCAAGGTTGATTCCGATAACCACGATTTGAATCGTCCCAATTTTTTCTACGATCAACACGATTTCACCGACTGACCTCAAGATCTGATGAGATCTGATGAGATTACCAGGATTACTCCACGATTAAATCCAAGATATCAATCGTGGCGCGATTCGTGATAGCGGGAACATGACGCTGCCCCAAGCGCGAAAGTCCCATGATTTGCTTAAAAATGGCCAATCGTGGCGCTCGGGACAGATCGCACGACAGTGGGAACTACGCATTACTAACACAATGCTTTGCATTGACTGACGTCAAAAAAAGCACACCAGCCAGATTTGTCACAGTTGACTACTTTGGATACAGCAGCGTCACCTTCATGGAGCAGAAGCTGGACTAGGAACCACTTAAGTATGTCGCACAATGAGTCGATATTTTGAGAAGCGCTTACTGGTCCGTTAGAGGGCAAAAAGTCCTGCGCCTGGTCCGAAACTTTACGGAATTCTTCATCTAGGCTACAGCCTACATTCTAATTGCTGCAAAGAAATAAATTATAAATACTCGACCATGCCAAAGATATTCCCCGAGTGTAACACGCTTTCCGCATCAACCATCGACATCCAAAATGCATAAAGCGGTTCAAAAGAGCAGTTCTCCAAATC
The DNA here is from genome assembly GCA_029962745.1 of Echinometra lucunter. NCBI lineage: Eukaryota > Metazoa > Echinodermata > Echinoidea > Camarodonta > Echinometridae > Echinometra > Echinometra lucunter. The sequence goes on along the minus strand of CM057163.1, from coordinate 2,117,440 downwards.
GTCCAAAAGCAGAGTAAAAACTAAAGTTCTTCAACTTTCTCCCTCCGCGCCACCAAATTCGGCGCACACTCCTGCCCTGTTGATTGCTAGACTGAAGCGTCGAGCAGTAACCTACAGAAAAAAATGACATTTTTTTTTATGGCTTTAATTCATTTTAGAAAATCTAGTTATGAAATGGTATGCCCAAACAGAAAGCGTAAGTAACATAATCATACGATTCAACCCCCTCCCCATAGACGGGGAAGTTTGTCCAAACAGGGCATGCACGCATAATACAACGACTATATTGGTACAGAATTATTTACCGAAATGAGTTGTAATTTGACATTTCAATGTAGAAACGCTGGTAAACTCAAAACTTTTGGTATTCAGCCACAAGCAGTAACTTAAAATAAATTTGTAAAGGATTATACAAACAAAATTACAACATTATCGGGTGTAAACTTGTCCAGTTGAATACGATTCAATTTGGAATAACATACATTTTCCATAGAAACCAGACATTAAAAGAAAATGAGAAAAGGAGTAAAAGAAAGGAAGAAGAAGAAGAAAGAAGAGTTATGGAGAAAGGGAGGGCTGATTCATGGAACTATATCGATACCCCTATTTGGTCAGATAAAACTTGAATAAACTCACCAGGGGTCATTTTCCCCCTTCTCAAAATACCCTGGCGCCGCCCCGATTATGATTGAGAAGCTCTCACATTATAGCAGATCTCAGAATAGGGCCACTTTGTCATGTTTGTTCACTTACTCAGTTTAGCATCCAACACAAAATGCCTCAGAGAGGAACCACTCATGAAAAAAAAAAAACATTTAAAAAAAAAGAGGAAACCTCTCTATATTTTTTTTCTCACTTATTCATATTTCAAAGGAGACAAATAGGCTAAGGCTTAATATATATATTTGCTTTGTGTCATACTTAACCTCCGGTAAATCTATCTTTCTGTCCATAATGAAAGAAAAAAACGAAGCACTGACTGGACAGAATTCTAGAAATGTTGCGTATATTGTGTAAAAGTGACCCTTAATTTGCTTCCTAGTGTAGGCCTATGCAGCTGCGCGTCTCCCCAAAACAGCTCTCTGTATATAGTCCGGCAGCCAAACCCGGATTTTAGGCCTAAGGTTGCATTTGAATGTTATAGTTTTTTTTTAAATTGATATCGACTGTTCAGACCTTCTATTTTAACAGTCCACATGCTGGAGCTCTGTCAGCATTGAGCAATTTGAGATATACGCGAAAATCCAAAATGGCTGCTAGCGGCCATCTTGGATTTTGAGTTTACCTGCTTTAAACATCCCTAGAATGTTCAAAATTGGGAATTAGGGGTTTTTCGGGATGGAGAATGCAAATCTGAGGTTAGTTTGAGGATATGACTATGTTTCGATGTCTTGATATAAAATGGCAGCTAATTTTCAAGATGGCGCCCCCAGCAGTCTATTTGTACATGTACATATATGCAATATTGCATTGAAAATCAAGTAGAAAATAGATTGAATATGATTGATTTTCTTTCTACAAGGATGATATTCAGAAACAAAAACAACAAGCGTAAATGTGATGGGGGAGGGGAGGGGGATAGCCTCCTTCTCAAGCACACACACCCACACCCCCACACACACACTTTGCACTATGGAGGAAAAGCATATGATGATCACCTTTTTATAGCTGACTATATGTGTACTCACATCTCTTTATCAGGAATTTGATTCTCAGAAATTAGTTTTGAAATTCATTTATTAAGCATTCAATTACTGCAATACTAATTACAGTAGAAACATACTTTCTAAAATGATATTTCTTGATATTTTCAAGGCCAAAACATCATTTTCCTGACTAATTTGAGTATCTCATATTATATCTACGGTATCATTGTCCATCGTGGACTGAAAATTCTGCAAATCTCGGCTGAACCGAACAACTAGCACTTTTCAAGAGACCAATTCCTGAAATCGTGCGTTTAGCACCACTTTATTGTTGGCTAAAGTTAATTAATCCATATTTCAGCCATCATAAGAGACAGGTCAATGTTCAAATGATTGTTTTTCATTGCTGTTTTATGCCTGCGACAATTAGGCTGACACCTGACATGCTTTCTGGCACTTTTTTTTTTATGTATCATCTGTATACTGAATTGATTTTTGAATTGCTTGTATGATTATTTGCTTTGTAATATTCGTCAATATATTACGCCATTTAGCATGCAATTTATTCTCGCTTCCAAGATTTCCTTAAAATAATTATGTATCTCTGATTTGATTAGGATTATGTATCCAGTCACATAATATTCATTGCCACAATTTTATCGTGGATGCTGATCTGTACTGGATTTCAGACCTTGTTTGCTGTATAAAAACATATATTTTGAATATCGAGGGAGTGCTGGTAGGTCCTTTGTAGATTTAACTGTACAAATAAATAAAGTACAAATGACGAAAACTCTGCTTGTCTCCTCTGGATTAAAGTACTACTGACCTGAACATTTTCATGGATTCGAGTGATGAGATTGCTGAGGCTGCTTCACGCTAGTTATCAGGTACTGACTTTTTTTTTTTTTAATATTATGCACCCAGTGGCGGCACCAGGATTATTAAAGTGGGGGGGGGGGCAAATGGAGGGCAAAATAAATTTTTTGGGGGGGGGGCAGGGGCAGTCAATTTGTTTTTGCGTGTATGGAAAAATCACACATTTTAATATGAATTTTGCGAGCGAGAGAAGCGAGTGAACAAAAAAAACTGCTCTTTTGGATTTTAATCGTATTTTCGAAAAAATATTCTGAAATATAACGGCGAGCGAAGCGAGCGAGCTAAAAATGGCTACTTTTCTTGTTTTTAAACGCATTTTAGAAAAGAAATTCAAAAATATTACGAGCGAGCGAAGTGAGTGAACCGAAAATAACCACTTTTTTGTTTTTCAACGAAGCTTTGAAGAGCGGAAAATGGTATTTTAGAGCACTTCACAGCTTGAATATGATGCTTTTGACAATATCTACTTATTTACAAATTACTTTATAATTTTTCTTTTCAGTCCTCAAAATTTCTGGGGGAGCAAAGCTTTTGAGTGGGGGGCAAATGCCCCCCATGCCCCCCCCCCCCCCTTGGTGCCGCCACTGTATGCACCATCACATTTTCATAGATATCTGACCATGATCCTTAAGGACTAAAGAACAACTTATTAAAAAAAAAAATCATTAAACAACGTCAAACTGTTTATTTCCCAAAAACCCATGAACGCCTTTTTTGAAAAAAAAAAAATAACGTAAGGTCTCTGTTATATAGGAAACAATGGTACCTTTCAAATGACATATTCCTCACTACATATTAAGGTAAATTTCTAATGTTAGGGTCGAAAGTAACATAAATTTTCTTATTATTTACTCAATATGCCTTGATCTTTAATTGCAAATATCTCAACCATACACCAAAATGTCCCTTAATCTGTGGGGGTTTGCTCTTTTCACTCTTCGTGGAATAACAGTCGCATGATTGAAAAAAAAAATGGTCACATCAATTTCGAAAATTAATTACTTTCGTGAGAGATCGAAAGCGTTTACACAAAGAGAAAAACCTGGCCTGCGCGACCTCACCATTCCCATGGACTACGTGTTTCGTAATAGTAGAACTGTCTCTCGGTACCGAAGTCTAATAGTGTTGAATGCTTTTAACCATTTTCTCGCTTCTACCGTCCATTCGAATGTTAAAAATCTCATCTCAAATTTGATATTTTTATCATCATTACCATTTTGAGGATATTGCTGTTACGTGTTGTTTCTATATTAATCCAATATACTATGTAATACTTTTTTTTTTCATAATGGAATATTACGAATTACACCATCGGTTTACTCTTTATTCAAAGTTCTTGTCATACTGCTTTTGGTTTAGTATGGTAAACGCACTTACTGCAACGGAAATCCTTCTTTATCTTCACTAAAAGAATTTAATAATTGTTCCTCATCCTCGCACCTAATAATATTTCGACTGTTCGGAGCCAGAAGGGGGTTAACAGTGTGTTAAAACAAGGTTAGTGCCCTTCTGGCTCTAAACAGATATAAGTTCAGGAACCAGTCTTAATTCATCCTGTGACAAATCCTCATCTAACCGATACACGACTCACTCAATATTGCTGACAGATACGTTTGCTAAAATCTTTGAAGGATTAGTTACCAAGTGGTTACTAAAGGAATTAGCCCCGCACATCGATAGGAAACATTAAGGGGTTATGTTTCCCTCTTTGCTCTCTATTTCTTTCTTCCTCTTTCCTTCTTTTTCTATCTCTAATTCTCATCCTCTCTTTTCTTCTGTCTGTACCATATCTGTGTAATATCATATTTAGTTTGTCATAACATGTCAGAATATTACATCTTACTACTCTACAATTTTTTTATGAGTTTGTGATACAAAATTTTATCCTTTTTACACCTAGTATACAACCTTGGTCTTAATATTGTAAATATTCAAGTACTGAATCACAAAGTTACTACGATGTACCTTTTCTGATCATGCAATTAATCCATAGATTGAACTGTTAAAGTTCTCAAATCCAACTTCTCTTTCTCTCCCTCTTTCTCTCTCCCTCTCCCTTCCTTTTTTTCCTTCTCTCTCTCTCACTCTCACTCTTTCTCTCTCTCACTTTTTCTCTAATTCTCAGTCTCTTTTCCTACCGGTCTGTATCACTATCCCTTTACGTTTTGCGCAATATCATGTTTAATTTGTCATAACATCTCAGAACATTACATCTTACTACTCTACAGTTTTGTACGAGTATGTGATACAAAATTTTATCCTTTTTACAGCTAGTATACAACCCTGGATTTAATATTGTAAACATTCAAGTATTGTATCACAAAGTTACTTCGATGTACCTTTTCTGATCATGCAATTAATCCGTAGATTGAACTGTTGAAGTTGTTAAACTCATCCTCTCTTTCTCCCCCCCCCCCCCCCCTCTCTCTCTCTCTATTCCTTTCTTTTTTTGGTCCTTCTCTCTGTCTCTCTCTCTGTCTCTCTCTCTTTCTCTAATTTGCATTCTCTCTTCCGACCAGTCTGTATCACTATCCCCTTCTTGCATATTTGTGGAAGAGTAATTGCTATTCATACTATAATGCACGTCCATGTCATTTTAATGTTTTTAGATAATATGTACCTTTTACACGTGCATGTTTCAAATTTTGTCAAAACCCCATCTCAATAAGAATGGTGAGCAAATTTGATCTGAAGTGATATAATTTCATCCGAGCTATACATTCCAGTGTGCATTTGAGATCAAGTACATTGATTATAGCAGATAACTGACGTTGTACGAGAATTGATAATAATTGGACACGTTGGGTGTGATTTTCAAATCAAATCAAATCAAACTATAAAAACAAGGATCTCAAGTAAGTTAGAAATTGTGTGGGGGATTTATCATCATTTATTTGTTTAATTTTTTTTTTCTCTTACTTCGCTTTGCATTTTCCACCTGATGAAGTTCCGTGGGTACTGGCAAATCCCATCTAAAAAGTACAATAGTAGCCACTATAATTTGATGAAATTTCCATCACATCATGTACATATTATATATCTATTTTTTTTTTACACCGTACTTAATTGTTCCTGGTTCGGTTTCAATATCAAACATGATGTTTACATTAGCATTCAGTTTGATAATATTATGTAAAATATCATACTTGTAGCCTTGATAAATAAATCTAAAACGACATAGCTTAAGATTTAAAATGTTTTGCTAAGAAAATAATTCCTCCAGCATGTCGAATTGTGTGTATGTTGGCATGATTGAGAAGCAATTTATGAGCAATGCAGGAGGAAACCGACTACGCAGCTTTTGTTTTTGAACACAGAGAAATTTCATGACCACATAGTAATTCAAAGATAGTAACGTCTTTACTGACCTCAAGAATGGACTTTTACATTGTATCTTTAGTGTGTAGTAACATAATTTTGAAAGATAAAAGAATAAACCACTAACGTTCTGATTCCAGAGCGCGTTAAGCCATTCATGATTTTTATTCACCTCAATGTATTGAAAGTACCGTATAGTTTCAAGAATTGCAGACTAATTGCACAAAAGTCCTCTCCTCCACCATGCCTACAGAGGCAGAGATACGCCCTGTACATGGTACTTCATCTCCTGAAGATAGTGTAGAAATACTGTAAAGGGGCGATCGGGAACTAGATTTCAGGCATTTGAATTTGAATGTACATGATTTATTTTCAACAGTTCTTTCATGGATTGTAGAAAGGGACCAATTGGACTGGATTTGAAATAAAGATTTGTAATATGGATTTAAAATGTTTTACTCAGAAATGATTTGCAACATCAATCCAGTGAGATGTGAATTCCAATGTCTGGTGATTTGTTTTGGGACTACAATTTAATCCCGCTTGAATTCATTATTTTATGGAACTCAGCGATAAGGGTGGAAGGTATACCCAGCAACGGGAACGAAGAGCTACGCCCTCTTGTAGAGAAAGCTATACCAAGTCAGAAGGCAGGTATTGGCATTACAATTGAAACAACATCGTTAGTCCATGGTGAAGCACTACTACCAGCAATCAATAATTCCCGCGACTACAGTTCAACCGGAAACAATATATCATTAGCAAAATGTAATATGCATTCAGCACGTAAAATCTAAGTAGACAATAATAATAAGCTCATTCATTACGAGCATTTCGTAGATTTTATAGATTTTTATCCTCACTTTCATTTTTCCAACTATAAGTTATACAGTCACAATTCAAATATGATATAACAAAGGGGGTGAAAAATGAAAATAAAAATGAAGAGATACGAAAGAAATCAATATTGAAAAACAAAACAAAACAAAACAAAACTATTCCAAGAAAATAAAACAACAGCACTGCAATCAGGAATGAGCAACTGTCACTTAAGTGCTCTCAATACATGTTTGCCTTTGGAATAACATTCGTATACACACAAGTAGGCCTAATAATGTGAAATGGATATGCCCAGACTGCCATTATAAAGTATCGGTACGCTTGTAGGTTCTCAGGCAATGAATATAACATTCTACAACTGTTCAAAAGAAGAAGGAAGTCTTGATTGAAAAATCGAATAGAGTGAACAAGTGATTCCTAGATTTGAGGTCATTGACCAAACGGGTACTATTAATTAGTGTTAAAGCCGGGAAGGGGAGCGCGGGGGGGGGGGGGGGGGGGGGGGGGGGTGCTGTACAACCACACGGGTCGAAAAAAAAAATCGCATGAAACAAAGTGAAAAGTGTGGATTTGCTATTTAGTTCGCGTCGCGTGCGTGACGCGTTTAGGGTGCCAAAGGCCGACAATTGGGGGGGGGGGGTATGATTTTAGTTCTAAAACAATTGTTTAGGGTCTCCTTTTCCCCATCCTTAGTTTGGACGTCAAGCAGGGTAATCTCGGTTAGGGGAAAAATTTCGAAAAGCGGTTCAAAACTCCAAAGAGGGCGATTTTCACCTTTGGATAAAACTCATCTAAGGTGGTTTTGGAACATCAGGGTCCTCACATGTGTACAGGAATTATACTGATCATTTTGTCACGTATATTAAAACTGGGAGGTGCTGGGTTTGAAATTGACTCGAAGCCAGCTCTTTCCCTTTGGTAAGGCATCACCAAGTCCCTCTCGTGTTCTTTCTCACAAGCATTAGGTTAGGTAAAAGAAAATATTTTATTGTATTTTGATACTTAAAGTGGCAGCTGTTCATAAAGCTTTTGCCTTTCTTGCTGTCTCCTCTGTCTTATGATTTATACTTTGTCTATATGTATTTTTAAACTATTGATGGAAATAAATAATTTTTTTTTAAACATCACTTTTCCAGATTTTTTTTTTCATTTTCCTTTGATTAAGACAATGAAATGCAACTCGAGTTTTCCGATAATACCCACTGCCTTTTTTTTTTCTAAATGGGTTCTCTTGTTGAATGGGAAACTAAGCCATTTTTTAATGCTTTACTGGGCCCTTGGTATTCTAAGTTATGACTTCAATGTGTTAGGTGAAAACTAAATTTGTTCTGTATTTTGATTTTTAAAAAAGCGATCGGGTACAAACCCTGTGCATCACGTGATACCGATTGCTAGGATCCAAATCGTTCTAATTTCAAGGCTGGTTAGTTTAGACTGTTATATTGACCAACCAGTCAATATAACAGTAAATCCTAAAGCAGGGAGATCAATACCAAAGCACTACAATGGAGTCAACACAAGGGAAAATATTTACTTCCAAATAATGAATTGTCGGTCTAGAATACAGTAAAGATACACGAGTAGTGAATTAATTTTTTAAACAATCAATCAGTTATGATCTAGGGTGCTGTTAGAAATGGATAGTCGGATGAGAACAGTAAGTTTAGACCAGAAGCGGTTCTAGAGCAAATGATAGGGGAGGGGGGAGGGGGCAGGCGGCTGGGGGCTTGGAGGATAATGTGCCAGAGCTAGAGCAAAGCGACTGAGAAATGGAAGGCGATAAACACACACACACACACAGACTCCGCAGGCCTATAAAATATTTTTAAAAATACATTCGGTCACCTCCATGCAGGCCCAATTAGTTTGCCTTCCCAAATAATTCTTTATTATTTTGAGTGAGCGCTGTTAGCGAGAAAAAAAAATGTACAAAATATAATACACACCGGCGTAAATCGGGTTTTTTTTTTGGGGGGGGGGGGGAGGTAGGGTGATCGAATATTTTGCCGAAATTTCTTGCTCACACTCTATCCTCTTGCCCGCACGCACACCGTCCCCCATACTATTTGTTTATTTTGCGAGCGAGCCAAGCGAGTGAGCCAAAATAACCACATGTTGTTGTAAAGACGTCTTTGTCATCAAAATAGGCCTATAAGCTATTTGGGCATTGTTCGTTATTCCGAAGGTTCGTTATTTCTAAGGTTTATTTTTCCGAAGGTTCGTTATTTCAAAACACGCAAATTGCATATACCTTGATGTTTGTTAGTCCGAAAATGAAAAAAAAAACAAAACAAAAAACAAAAACAAAACAAAAATCGGTTCGTTAATCCTAACATTTGATGGATTTATTCTGAAGGTTCCTTATTCCGAAGGTTCGTTAATCAGAAGGATCGTCAATCCGAAAATGAAATAAGGTTGGTTATTCCGAAGGTTTGTTAATCGGAAAATAAAATAAGGTTCGTTATTCCGAAGGCTAAATAGTCCGAAAATGAAATAAGGTCTGTTAGTCCGAAAATAACTAACGAACCATATACGGGCCTCATGGGGGCCAAATTTTGGTGACAAAATGCCCATTTTGTGTTGGATCATATCCAACTATTCATGTTTCAAATTTGGTGTTTTGGTCATAAAGTGCACAAGGGATGTTTATTTTATCACTATGCCTCCTGACTATTTTAGATGTAAATCGGACACGGCGCGGACGATTGTTTTTCTTGGCTTTGATGCCTTCTTTATTGTGCAGTCGATTCGGGAGTCATTCTGGCTGATCCACCAGTCGCATTGATGTCATAATTTCATGTTATGATACTGAGATTACCACACAGGAATACATTACTGTGTACGGACGACATGGACAGGTTACCGGTACGATATGTGTTAGTGCTGATACTTCTTACAAGATCCACGTTGGCTCAAAATACAAGTAGGTGTCCTTTGATATTGTCTCTTGTCACTAGCCATTTGTGTTGCTTGATTTATATATCAAAATAATAAATCTAAAGAAGGCCTATGCAGCCGAAAGCATATCGACAACAACATTGTGATCCTGACTCATCCTGTACTAGTACCTCTTTGTGACATATACATCCCCCCCCCCCCCCCCATCTACGCCCATGACGTACAAAAAAAAACATATTTGGCTTTGGAATTAGCTATGCGAAAAGCAAAAACATGAAAACGCTTACACATGGATGAAGTAAAGCTCAAAATTCGTCCGGACGAAGGATCTCTCTCGCTCACTCCATCTCTTCCTTGTTATATATATTTCTGAACAGTTCCATAAGTGCACTGTTGATTTTTTTTTTTTTTTGCGCTTGATTTTATATTTTTTCTCCACTTTTGACTAGATCACCCTTGGAATCCAATAGCAGTTTTTCATAGAAGTCCAAAAACAGAGGACCCCATTTTTCTACATTTTTTCACCATCCGGCCTATATGCCAGGCTGCAGTTACGTGTCACATAAATTAGCCCCTCTAGTTGATAATATGTCAGTGCTAACACTATGAACATGACGGACAAAGAAAGCGGACAAAATAAACAACCCTTCATTCTACCCTTCACAATGGTTCTGGTAGTCAAAAGAACATCCCTTCACTGCTATTGTCTAAAATATGTGGAACAGGTGTCACATGCATATTCACCTGGAACTACATGATTAAACATAATAGCTGTGAAGGGATGTTCTTTTGACTACCAGAACGATTGTGAAGGATAGAATGAGAGTTTGTTTATTTTGTCCGCTTTCTTTGTCCGCCATGTTCATAGTGTAATGTATGGGAAAGGGGAAGGGGGAGGGGCACAAGTTGTGTTCCATCCCATGCAGAGCGCTATTACAACAGAAAGTCCTATTAATAAAAAAACAACAGTGATTTGAATATATTCAATACATATGAAATGGAATTCGAATATTTATTGAGGTTAAAACTTCCTTTGGAAGCGCATAGGACGTTATATCATAATGTGATATGAGCTATACAAAAACTGCATATCATAATTAATTATTATTATTATTATTAATCATCATTATTATTGTTATCAATACTATTATTAGTAGTATTATATATTACAATAAAAAATCAAGTAAATAAAAATCGGCGTCTGGAATTGTAGATTATAATATCAATATAATGCATGCAAATAATTTCTTTTAAATCTTTCTTACAATCAGTCCTACATAAGTGTGTTTGGATCCCTAGTCCAGTGGTCCAGTGGTTAAGGCGTCGGCGTCCATAGCCAAAGGCCAGGGTTCGATTCTCGGCGGAGACATTTTTTCATCCTTTGCTAAAAATTCCAAAAATGAAATACCAGCTCTGAGGAATGCTGCGCTATTATTCTCACAATTGACCCTCTCTCTCTCTCTGTGTATATACATACATTTATAATAATAATATAAAATTTAGATTCAGATGATCTTAAGCATCTAGTAGCAGTGCCAAAACAGCCGGGGGCGGGGGACAGAGTGCCCTCCTTGAGGATTTCAACGGGAAAATCCACCAAACCACCGGGATACAATGAAAGGAAAGGAAAGGAAGAAAAAGGAAGGGAGAAAAGGGAAAGAAAGAAGAAGAAAATAGAGAAAGAGAGAGGGAAAGGAAAAAATAAGAAAGAAAATGGGAAACAAAAGAAATGAGGGGGAATTTAGTACCGAAACCTCGGAGCTTCGGGGGGCTCCACTCTCTGGGCCTCCGCAGGGGCTTTACCTCTGGAACCCCATCAGAGGCCCCACCTAGGCCCCACCTACTTCGAGCTGGAGCTGACAAGATCTTCTTCAGAGTTTCCCCTTCCCTGCAATCCCCCCTCCCCGTAATTGCCTTTCAGTCCGCCCTACCGCCTCTAAAATGAAATCCGAGTTACACCACTGATTATAGACTCAGTTACCGCGAAATTTTTGGCTCTGTCCCCTTGATATTAGGCAGAGAATGTAAGAACAGCTGGAGCAGACAAGGAACAATTCAAAGAAACGTCGGAGCTTACGCGGTTCGCATCATAGTGTATGAAAATATATCCCGCGCTCTCTCCCTTTCTTCCATAAATCCTCTTTCGCCCCCAATCTCTCCTTTTGCGCTTCGCCCCCCTCCCCCACTCGATCTCATGAGCTTATCTTATCACGGTACCGTACCTATGGTGGCCCAGAAGAACGCTCGACAACAGGTCATGTGCGACGTGAATTTCGCTTCCCAGGTCCTGAATTTCGCACCGCGGGTCGTGAATTTCACGACTTCGGATGCAAAGTTTGCGCCACGGGTCGTGGATTTCACGACTCGGGGTGCAATGTTCAGGACCTGAGATGTGAAATTCACGTCGAACATGACCTGTTGTCTAGCGTACTTCAGGGCCACCATACGTACCTGCTTGGTCCATCATCTATGGATCAAAGTGAAGAAAACTGAGGTTACTTTTATATTCTAAAGTAAAGGAGAACATGGGATGTAAATAGGTCACATGAATCCACAGATATGACAGAGATATGGAATTTGGGCTGGGTTCAAGCAAGGAAATTATACAGTCCGGTGTGTTGAGTTAAAAGATGCCAACACTTAGAATTTTACCACATTGTCTCTAGGGATGCGATTCTCTACAATACGTGATTGGTGATGTTGATAATAATATACATAATTCTATATTATATTCAGGCTATATCCAATTATATGCTTGCATCTCGCTTTTTGAAAACTAGGCTTTAACTTATTAAGCGTAATTATGATTGTATCATTTATATACTTTGAGTAGACATACAAGAAAGCTCCTCAGCTCCTCCTCTAATTCTGAGTATGCAGCGAATTATCTTCATGTAGCCGTGTAGATTCTCCTAACCTCATACTATGACAATATTATTGAGTTAATACTGTTTTTGCTCTACATATATACATATATATATATATATATATATATATATATATATATATATATATATATATAGTACATTTCTAACTTGGATAATGATAGTGGTTCTGCCATTAGGCTTTCCGGACTTCCTCTTCCTGTGGTAAATATTTCTAGTATCGCCAGAGTTTATGTTCAATGTAATAATGTTTTCTTTTCTGTCGCCACCCTCTTTTTTTGCCTTTAATAGTCTATTATTAGTAATATTATTATCATTATCACTATTATTATTATTATTATTATTAATATTATTCTCCTCCCCATTCCCTCTCCATTACTTCCTCTATTTTCTCTGCTTGTTTTGCAACTTCTTTGCCTCTAGATTTTCTCTCCCTGCCAGATCCATCTTAACCTGCATACTGTATGAAATATTCTGCGCTCTCTTCCTTTCTTCCATAAATCACCTTTCGCCCCCACCTCTCTTTTGGTCTCCGCCTCCCCCCCCCCCCCATCGATCTTATGAGCTTATCTTATGTACACGTATCTATAATGGCCCTGAAGTACGCTCGACAACAGGTAATCTACATCTAAATCTAAACCTTTACTTAATCTCCCACCCATCTTAGCTGTCTTTTGATCAGGAGCGGCGCGAGGATATTTTGGCGCAGGTGAGGGGGAGGGGGCAAGTTGACCCGTATAGCTTTACATTTTTACTCTACATATTTATGTGGTAAAAGACTATTTGTATTTATTTATATTTTCTCTTGTTTTTAAATACTTGCGTGTATTTATAAAAAAAATCATTTGCATACACTACCTTTGCTTTATATAAAGTGCAAATTTCTAACTTGGTTTAAAGTAGTGGTACTACCATTAGGCTATTCTGACTTCTTATTCCTGTGGTAATCATTTCAAGTATTGTCAATGTGCAGCCACAGTTTTTGTTCAATATAATCATATTTCCCCCCTCTAATGTAAGTATTGCCTTGTGAATGTTTGTCATTATAAAATCTCTTCTTCTACCTTCCTGGTCACACCAGCAGTATCCTAGGCTTCAGTCGTAGTTTCAGTTTTAGTTACAGTTAGTGTATTTCATATTTCACATAAATTATAATACATGCATGCATGTAGATATTAATACATAAATATACATGTAAATGACTTTATAAATGAAACGATTCATAAACAAATTGGATTACAACTACAAAGGTTTAACAATACAAAGGGGGAATATTATGAACATACAAACACATAGATCTTAATATATTCATCATGGGCATAAGACAAATAGTTTACTAAGTGAAATATGAGGGAATTTAATAAAAGCTTGTAATTAATCATGGACATATGATAATACAAATTAATTTATTAAAGTCAAATATGAGGGAATCTCATAAAAGCTTGTAATCAAAGATTCCCTGAGGGTGTTTCATAAAGCTGTTCGTAAGTTACGAACAACTTTACGAACGACTGGTGATACCTTCTTGGGTGCTAATCAGATTCTCGTTTATTTACATGTAGCACAAGAAGGTACCACCAGTCGTGCGTAAAGTCGTTCGTAACTTACGCACAGCTTTATGAAACACCCCCATGGACAGTTTAAAGAAAAGCCTTTATTATTATTGCGTGTTATATGAATGATCTTATAAGAAAGTACAAAAAGGTAAAAACAAAACAAAACACAAACCTAAGGAACTGAGGGACTATGGAGCCATCGCGAATATATTTAAGAGGGATAGTTTTAATTTTGTTTGAATTTTTACAATTCCAGGGGAATTCATTCCATAGCTTTGGTCTTGTAGATATAGGCCTATTATTGGGCAAAACGCTGTTCGAGTAAGTGGAAGGTGATATGATTAAAATGAAATTAAGTAATGATAATTATTATATCAAATGTGATAACAATAATGACGATGGAAATGAGCCTGGCGATAGAAATGATGATGATGATGGTGGTGCTGGTGATGATGGTGATGATGATGGTACGAATAAAAGAAATCGTGGGTCAACTCATGCGGTCATGGCAAAGCCTTGTATTTCCACGCATACATTTGCGATGAATGAATTAAGTATCAATCCAAAGTAGAAATCCGTTTTATCATGCAGATAACATCATCGAAGCAATTGCAAAACAAAGTGACATCCTGTGGTGTGTACACAAGGTTCGCATTGATTTCTGATCTACCTTTTTCTTTCAGTCTCCACACAGACAACTTGAATCTTCACAGACTCATCTCATTTGATGCGATACACTTTCTCTAAAACTAATAGACTTCTACGTATCACTTATATATTTCTGTTTATTTCTTGGTTTCCTCATGAATTGAGGTGTGTGCAATGTAAATCTGAGAATGTACGACCGAGTAAATAGAAGACTACTTACACGCTGCTGCTCGTCGTGTAATATCACAGGGCGTCTGCCGCCCTTCTTGAAGGAAAAGTCCTTAATAATGCATCTTCTAGTTCGGTATAGCGTGGTTTGCATTCGCCACTATTCTTCAAAGATTCTCTCTCAGTATAAGGCAATGTATAGCCAATGATAATGTGGAATTCAAAACAAATCTAGAGGATAGACGTTGACGGTCCAACTAAATACCCAATGTATGCAGCACTATACGAGCACAGTAGACTACTACTACTGTGATGAAGACAATTTCAATAAAAAGAACAAAGTAGACAAGGAGAACAAAAAAAAAAAAGAATTAGAAGATGAAGAAGATGAAGAAGATGAAGGCAAGAATAGGAAGGGGGAAAAAAGAGTGGAAAAGATCAAGAAAGAAGAGGAGACTTAAGATGTACAACAGCATCAGTGATACACTCTAATTTCTGTAGAGTCAAATTTGACCTGGCATGGAGTGAGCGGCGAGTCATTTCTTATCCGAGTTAAAGTGACTCAGATTTCCGAATTAAGTTGATTTGGAATTGAGAATCAACTAAATTTGAGTCGAGGTAACTCCAGTCCGAGTCAAACTGAAATGGAAATCGGAGTCACTTTAATTCCGAAGAGAGCACTCCCAGCTGACTCCATTCCGAGTCATATTTGACTATCAAAGTTTGGTGATTATCAAAATCAAATAATATCTTAATTATTTGAGATATTAATGGTAATTATGGTAGACCTTATGATTTTGTTTGGGTGGGATGGAGACTCTGTTTTGCTCTGTTTTGCTCGATAACAAGTAAAGATATTCAAGAAGAAGTTTTGCGTTTTTACCAATTTTAAAATATCTTACCTAGCAAAGTTCGCAATTCATCACTGGATAAAGGTAAGACCGAATTTAGACGAAAATAATCACCAAACACAAGGATTAAACACACATCAGCACCGATATTATTATTCCTTTATTATGCCTTAAATAAATAAAGCTCTTTGTACTCTCATTAACACCACTCAACACACAAACACACACAAATCTTTGTTCTCTTTCCTTTTTTTTTTTGAACATTGGACACTCGACCCAGAATATGAAAATTTGTATGTAGCAACATCCTCGAATACATTTCGCCTTCATCTTATGTTTGAAGAGAAAAGAACTAATTTGTAAATAGGCGCACTCGTGGAATCAGCTAATAAGAGGATTATAAGTTCTCTCATTTCTACCTTTTACGGCAAACCTGCACTATAAAAACAAATCTAGACAAATATGACAGACTAGTACTACTTTAGTCAAAAGTGACACATTACTAGACAAAATGTACTACATGTATATATATATATCTTAGTAAAATGATTTGACTAGTCTATGGAATCATACAGGCATCAACACTAACTTAGATTGATTATAAGAAAATTTGACTAGTATTTTGGTAAAAGTCTGGACAATTTGTACTAGAAAACCGACCATTTTCACTGGAATCTAGATACTTTTGAAAAAAAAAAGAGTAAGTGCCCATGGGATCCCGTGTTCTAGCCAAATAAGTTGCTAGAATTCTGGTCATGATCACTAGAATCGTGCCGCTTTTGACTATAAAGGTGTTTGTTCTTCGTAGAATTTTGGTCATGTTGACAAGAATCTAGTCACATTTGACAAGAAAAGAGTAAGTGCCCGAGTTTTCCGGTAATCTATTCAAATCTGACTACTTTGTTTTTAGAGTGTGGATCCTACTTTATTATGATTATTTCATCTCCATTATGACACACCCGTTCATCACTCTAATGCTATCCCGTGACAGGTATCAATTTGATAACGACGTCTTATATAGACCAATTTCACAACGCAAGAGGGCAGCAGACTGTTCGGCACAGTTCGACATACTGGGGTGGGCGCTCCAACTTTTATAGTACACAAGTCAATAGCGCGTTATGTACATTCGTTCGATTTTTTGTCTAGTTTGACCAGTATATGCAGATTTATTTTAATATTTGCAATGAGAAATTATCAGGGAAGTTCAGGTCGCAGCTGTGCGGTGTTCAAATGCCACAAGGATTAGAGAAAGTTTAAAAATTGAAAGCTAACTGAGTGCGAAATTCACTCGCTTTTAACTCATGAAGCCTGTTTGTGTGAGAAGCCGTACTCCCTACACAGGTTTCCGTAAGCAATGTGAAGGAATTCGTCGCCAGTGGGTAAAAACATCAACAGAAGGGACTTTGAAGTCAAGAAACATTATCATTATGTAATTCGGCGTAAAATTTAATGAGTGAAAACTTGACTTTGTAAACAGGGTAAGATTTAGGGCTCCCGTTTACTACGGCTTCTATGCTGCAATTGAACTTTTACTGACAAAACTAAGTTGAAAAACCATCGAAATTACAAAAATACATCATACCTTCATCCGTCAGATATGACCATTGTCTTACCTCATCTACCCATGTATCCATGCTTTATTTTATTGATCTAGAATAAAGTAAATGGAACAATATCGGGGCATATCTCATATCTTACATTCATTTTGTACACAGAGCCAATCGCGGTCAGCGCGCTTGCCCACAGCAGCAATGGCGTCGCCGATAGAGGGCCAAATACATAAACCGGCCGTGAAATTGGTCTGTAAGAAGAAAAGACACGCAGGATCAAGAATATTGAGAAATAATAATGAATATTTTACCTTTAATTCAAATGAGGAGTTTTCTCTCCCCCCCCCCATTTTATTACAGTACACGTGCATAAACTGATTTGCACAACATCTGTCATGGCTGTATCCCCCTCTCGCTGCAAAAACAAGTACGTACGACTTACTTCGAACCATCGGGTGATGGCGTCGGGCCGTGTAATCGCGTAAGCCGACCTTTCGTGAAAACGTTCCCCTGTATTTGCGAAAGGTCGGGTAAATCGGATGTTAAAAATTTGATTTTTAGCTCTTGTGGTCATTGACATAAGACTAATCTTTTGAGCGAGCATTCGTGAAAAACCTACCTTCAATTGACGAAGTATAGATTAAAAATTAATTTAAAACGATTTTCTCGTTAATAATTCTAAATTGCAGCGATGGTGAAGAGCAAATACTATTGCCATTGAATGACTGCGCATGCGTATTACGAAACCTCTAAATCCTTTTAAATCATTGAAATTCATCCTTTTATGATGCACGTAATTGATTTAATTTCATTGTGATAATTAGGTTCCAATCTGTCGAAATTTAACCTATCGGTTTAAATGGGGGAAAAAATACCAGATCTACGGGCTGTTTGAAAGGAATACGCTAGCAGTATCAAATTATTGATATAGGCCAGCTACTTTTCTCTTTCAATGGATTAACAGACTTTCAAGGAAATGCCCCGAAAATGCAAAATATTTTTTTCTTTACAACCACTAATAATCAGGGGGGGGGGGGGGGTGTAATCACATGAGATGATAATACGCGGAAAGACATATGCTAAAGAATTCATCAAGTGTTATTCTCTATGAACATGGCGACAAAGAAAGCGGACAAAATGTATAAGCTCTCATTCTACCCTTCACAATGGTTCTGGTAGTCAAAAGAAGATCCCTTCACAGCTATTATGTTTAATCATGTAGTTGCAGGTGAATATGCATGTGACACCTGTTCCACATATTTTAGACAATAGCAGTGAAGGGATGTTCTTTTGACTACCAGAACCATTGTGAAGGGTAGAACGAGGGATTGTTTATTTTGTCCACTTTCTTTGTCCGTCATGTTCATAGTGATTGTTATCCCGAATGATATTATGATGTTATACATTTGTTCTCCCGCCCCCCCCCCCCCCCCTATTAAAAAAAAATCATGGATAGGCCCGTGACCTTGGAATAATTGACTTTGAAAATTTGATCGACCCAAAACATTTTTTTTTTTTTTTACAATTATCTCCTTCACAAACTCTCAATTACTCCATCATCTCCCATTCTATGCCCCCCCCCCTCTCTCTCTCTCTCTGACACCCTAGCATTTTCATCAAATAATTTCGCCTGAATTGATTTTTCATCTCTTTCTTCCTGTATTTGTCTCGGTTTCTCTTTCCATCTCTTTTGAACACATCTTCTCCTTCATCCACCCTGGTTGCTTCATTTTCACCCCCCCCCCCCCCCAATATTGATTTCATTGATATACAAATTATATAAATAGCAACGATTTACATGTAGATTTGCTATGTAATGATTATTTTTCTGCATGGTGATTACATGTTTATAAGTTCATTCTGATAAAAGGGAAACTAGATCAGCTTTCAGTCTTCGTTTACAAGTAAAATACATTTCATATTAATCATAACAATTTTTCTAATCATTACTCTGTTCAGAACTTGCGACAAAAAGAAAGTAGACGATAGAGTTTTACATCACTATCATTTACATGCTAGTAATTTGAATTACAATGTACCAAGGCCAAATTGAATCCTTTTCTACTTTAAAATAATACTTGAATATGTAAATGAATATTCAACAGAGCACTTAGTCAGATTTTGTGCACAACTCATATAGAACGAGCTATTCTATATATTCTATAATAAAATTCATTATAAATTCAAATATTAAAGTGATTTTAACAGTATATTCTACACCTGTCACGGTATTATGCAACTTTCTGTAAATTATTTTATTGTTCCGCACTTGTCTTGCGAATTTTGCATTGTGCCTGTGTATAATTTTGTTCTACCTTGTATTTTACTGCCTCAGCAGAAAATATCCTAGGTTTTATCTGTTTATATGTACTTTTATGTTGACGAATAAAGTATGTATTATGAAAAAAAAAAACCTGAAAACAGTGATTTTTGTAACTTACGTACCCATCAATCTATCCAAATTACAGTGTACATAAGAGTATATGAATATTCAAATCCTCTAATGAAAGAATAATCTGCTGTAAATCCGCACACACCTATGGGGGGGGGGGCAGTTTCTAAAAATAAATACAATCACTTGTTCCGTAACTGTTTCCAATGACATTTTAAAACATTTGGATGATAATCCCAAATTGTGGAATTTATATTAACAAATTTGAATTGAATTGTGGAGCAATTAATCATGTTTGGCGACATTTATTAGAAAGCCCTCTCAGATAATTCATCTTCATTTAGTTTAGGATTCATTTAACTCAACATTCAAATGAATCTGATTCCTTACAGATTAAAAGGTAAATTAAGATTTGGGTGGTAGGCACATCTTTATGCAGCCCCCTCCCCCTGAAAATCTTCAACCTTTTTCATTCAAAATTTCCCCGAAATTCTACCCAAAGGGTGCACTATATCATTCAATATGCAATCCCACCCACTTGGTTACTGATCACTCCTTTTCTTGCTTGTTCCTTCAAATAATTACAAGATCTTGCACCCAACCCTCAACCCCAAGAAATTACCTATGTAACTTATGTAACATGGTGGGTTAAGATATATATCGAAGGATCTGGAATGTTTGAAAATTTTCAGTAAAAAACATGCAAGTCTAAAAATTGCTGAGATGGGCCACTGCTCCCCTTGCCCCCTGCTGCACACAGGGCCATGGCACCTCACTCAGTGAGAGGCAGATCTCCAAAGGGGTCCAATGCACTGAAGAGATGAAGATAAATTCTTTCAGTCTGTTAATGAAAAAAAAAAGATTGAAAGTTGACCTGAATTGTGATAAATGCAAAGTACATGTACAAAGTATGAACATTAGGAACACTACAAGTAATTTTTTAGCTTTGCAGACCAAGGTTTACAAATCAGTTTAGTTCATTTTATTTCTCAGTTCTCAAATACAGTTGATATTCATAGAAATACATAAGAAAACACACATTGTACAGTTCATGTCTCAGCATAAAATTTGATGAAAAAAAAAACAAAACTTGTAAATGATGTAAGAGGAAATCAGAAAACAAAACATAGCTTCTGCTTGTCAGGAAAACTGAACAAGTAAAACTTAAACATTAGGCTTTTGATAATTAACATTCCCTTAAAATCTTAATGCAAACGAAGAAATAAATATCTTAATGCAAGTGTATTTTTTGTGAGCAAGAAATGTTGGCAAGATATTTTGATCCTGGTGCCTATTCAAGGAAGAAAAAATGTTCATCAAGCTTGACGGATAACATTTGCAAAAGAACAAAAAAGAAACCAGGTCCATGGAAGATGATTCCCCCCCCCCCCCTCCAAGCCTTATTTCCAAGTTGAGACAGTTATGAATTGAAATGTAACTCAGAAATTTATCAGAAGTTTATCAGTATTTTGTCTCATTCAAACCATCGATAATCCTGTAAAAGTTTGAAAGTGTCCGCAGGAAGAATAAGCATTTAGAACTCTATCCAGGGAAGAGTTTTGAGTTCACTCTTGTCCAATCGTTATTTGTGTTGACGGTCTCAGAAGAACCGACTTGAAAATTAGGTAAAAACAAGGAACAGTTTTACCCCGTGGCTGGCGACACCTGAAATGGTGTTCTAGGGTCTGTGACATCTCTCTTTTATCGATGATCGGTGAAGATGATTACTAAGTTGACGGGGTTCTGCCACGAAGTCCAGCGGAAGATGATGAGATGGAGGCTAGGACTCTCGATCTCGGAGCGCTGGGCCACTGCTATGAGCATCGGCTTCACAGTTCCACAAAGTCGATCCACGAAGTGGTATATTTCCTGCTGTTCCACCCAGATAGCAGGAATTCAGTCACATAGCCAAAGATGCTCCCACACAGAAAGGGCCCACTGAAGTGGCTCCACGGTTGAGTCCCAACCCACGCAGGTAGCCAGAGATGTGATCGAGGTAAAGCTGAGACCCCATCAAAAAGGAGCTACCTGAAAATTGTAATAAACCCTCACATGTACAAGTAACTAGTTCTCAATAATTTTCAGGTAATGAAATGCTAAAACACAAGAATAGTACCTAAAATAATAATTTGTGGTTTTTTTTTTTACTTTTACACATCTATAAAATTACAAATTCTAATGATGGAATTGCATGGCATTTTCAAATAATTAATGCACAGAAATAAGTCTGTTTATATATATCATTCATCCTACCTTTCCAAAGTGACCATTAAAACCCTCATTTACAACATCAGTCCATTTACAATACCAGTATCAGAAAAGAAAAATATGTTCCACTTACTAATTGACTTGTGGATTCGGGCTTGGTTCTTTAAAGGTGAACTGGCCGTCTGGCTGAGCTACACAGGTAACCAAAGCTAAGACACAGTTCTTAACTCTCCAAAGACAACTAGGGAAAGTGTCAGTGCTGGTTACACCCAAAGTCAAGCTCTTATACTCCTAAATTACACAGCTAATGCACATTCCCTTCTATTCAGAATCACTCAAGCTCTCTGACACTTTCTGGAGATGCTAATTTGCATAAAAAATCAAAATGTAGCTCCTCACTCTGCAGGTCCTGCAATAAAAGAACAAAATACCTATCCGCTACAAAGATAATGAGTTACTGGATTTTTGTAACAGTAAGAAAGTTGTTCACACCTAACACATGTGAATCGCTTTGATGACCAGGGGAGCATTTCATGAAGAGTTTTGTCGGTGAAAATCACCGACAAATGTTATAAGCTACTGAAAATACTCGCATCTGATTGGCTGAAAGCAAATTAGTCGGTGAAAACCACCGACTAATTGTTTCATGAAACGCCCCCAGATGACCGCTTTTGACTCCCCTTCTATTCGGAACCCTTCCGGAGAGTCTGCTCACGGGGGTGTGGAGAAATACTAGCCCCCCTCTCCTCCAAGGGGTGGAATAGCTTTCATGAACGCATACCTTCTGTCATTCATCATTAATGTATCTATGTCTTCATCATTCTTTCTCAAACAGCATGCCAAGATACAAACCTCGACTACTGTGGAACATTGATGGGTCGAGGAGCATGTTTATGCGAAGCGTTTGGACCGGACATTGCCTTTTTGTGTCAACCATTTCTCGCAGCTTGCCCACTAACATGTAACAGATGTGAGCAAGATTCTGCATGTAAGTAATTGGTTTTAAACTTGGAATTCAAATCAATTCATTTTTCATCAGAGAAAAATTATATGAGAGACTTGGCTTTATAACTAAGCAAACTAACTTTACAGCTTCAAGAATAAATGCATTTATTCTTTGTATCACATCTTCCGAGAGTTCTTCGGTTTACAAAAAAACGCTAACCAATCCACTGCAACCCCTGGGTCTTTCTTCCTGGTACTTGATTTGAATGTACAGGTGTAACTCCAAAGCGCGGTTCCCCAAGTTTTTTCGGTGGTGTCTTCACAGCCTAGTTCGCTCCCTCAAAGAACTCACTATGAAAATGATGGACAAAGAAAACGGACAAAATAAACAACCCCTCATTCTACCCTTCACAATGGTTCTGGTAGTCAAAAGAACATCCCTGCTATTGTCTAAAGTATGTGGAAAAGGTGTCACATGCATATTCACCTGGAACTACATGATTAAACATAATAGCAGTGAAGGCGTGTTCTTTTGACTACCAGAACCACTTTGAAGGGTGGAATGAGAGGTTGTTTATTTTGTCCACTGTCTTTGTCCGCCATGTTCACAGTGACTGGAAGCCACGTATACATGATAAAGACACAGGGATTAGAGTCCTTCGAAGTAACGTGTTTTGCTTTGACATTCAATTATTCTCTTCTCACTGACCGAGCCAAATCGTCTCCGTGTGAATGTTTTCGATCAAAAACAACAACAAAAAACAAATACACACACTCACGCGCACACAAATTCTATCGAACATTAAGAATTATAATAACGTGAACCAAACAATGGGTGAAATTATCATCGAACATATTCTCATACTATTTTCTACCAGCCTGTCAAGACAGAAGGCAGAATTACTGTGACACATTAGGTGGACAAGGCGCATGCAGTTGTGAAGAGTTCGGACTTGGTATTGCTTCTATTTGTCAGTCATTTCTCTCAACCTGCCCACGGACATGTGATCGATGTGAACAACAAGCTTCGAGTAAGTCTTTTTTTTTTTTAAATTGAAATCGAATGTCAGTTTCTGAAAGATAAGCATTGCTACGTACATGCATAGCTTTCACCAATTAAAAAAAGCAGTCTTGGACTTTGTTTTTCAAGATTTGTGAAGAATCGGTATATGGTATCTAGGTCATATTATGAAAGACTGCAATAAACATGATTAAACGAAATTAAGACATGACATTGGCATCGGAAAAAAATATAATTTTGTCATGACAAAGTTCTGTTCTTGATACACACAAGATAATTTGTACGAGGTTATGAATTTAGCAGTTATATTCCCAAACACCGATGGGAAATCTAAACCTACCCAAGACTATTCTTGCAAAACCACCTATGTACTCTTGCACACGTATATATATATATATATATGTATATGTATATGTATAAGAATCAGAGTTGGTCGTAGATTCTAGATTTTAAAAGAAAACGGAGCATAGCTCTCAAAAATGTGCATATGCTTTTTGCGCTACTCCCCTTTATCTTTGTCAACACAACACACACTAACATTTTTTGTTCCTAAAGATAAATAAATCAATTGGATTCCCGTATTATCTTTGCTTATCGAAAAGAGCGCAGGTCCTATTATTGTTATTGTTTTTGCTGATGTTGTTCTTGCTGTTTTGGTCGTTGTTCTTGTTGATCTTCTTCTCCTTCTTCTTCTTCTTCTTCTTCTTCTTCTTCTTCTTCTTCTTCTTCTTCTTCTTCTTCCTCTAGCACTTTACACTTCTCCCTCTTCACTTTCTTTTTTTTTATTCTCCTCCTCATCTTCTACCTCTCACTGTCATCATCATCATGACAAATATCTTTGTTTTGATACATGTACAATATTACAATAATTCACACTGTGTTTATCGCACATGACCAGTATTTACCTAAAACGAAGGCAGTACCCTACACTGTGCACTTGTCGACAAACTTTTATCTCTCGGGCATGCTATTGTCCCCCCCCCCCCCCATCATTCAAGAAATGGCACGATCGTACCTAGCTATTCCTTCAAGAAGAATGTTGGGGATGGCTAACCCCACTACAAGCAAAGTCTATCATAAGCCCAATGATAATATATATGTTTAAATGTTGATTTCACACAGATGTCAGATTGGTGAACGGGTTTACTTCAAGTGAAGGTAATGTGGAAGTTTTCTATGCTGGAAGGTGGGGTCCGATCTGTGACATTGACTGGGATATAACGGATGGACACGTCGTTTGTCAGAGTCTTGGATTCAACCATGCTCTCGGGATAACAACGCAGAATGAATTCCTATCCAGTTTGTCATCATTTCAACTTACTAAAGTCCACTGCACCGGGAATGAATCAAATATACTGGAGTGTCCGAGCGACGACGTGGGGACATATTCATGCGGGGCACATAACCAGGCGGGAGTGAGATGCTCAAGTGAGTAATATGATACAGAGCAAAAACTATGTTTACAAGATTTTCTATTTGGGGGTCTTTTGTCATAATTCCACAAGTCCAGTAATGTATACCAACAATTATCCAAAATATGGAAACGAAACACTAAAAGTATTGATGTCAAGAACACTTTTCTTTCGCAAGCCCATCCTCGTTGGAAAAAAAAACAACAACATATGGCTGGTGACATTTCCGCGGGAGAGTAACATTATGTGATAGATTCATCTGTGCGTTGATTGCTAATGATTATTCTTAAATTTACCTGAAGCAATATTCATCTTTCTACCTGTCTGTCTCTCTGTCTCTCTCATTCAGATTGTGAAGATTTACATGAAAACTGTGATTACTGGGCCAGAAACGGAGCTTGTGAGTCGGACCCGGAAGAAATTTACTTTCTCTGCCCCAGGAGTTGTAAGACATGCTCCGAACGCAAACCAAAATGTAGGTAGAAAACGGTATTGATTACCAACCAAATATACTTGTTCTTCTTTAAGGATTGGTCGCCCCTATTTATCCTGTTCACTACTGAATTCTCAAAATCTAATAGACTTTTTACAGAGTTCATCCGGTTCCAGTAGTCAGTTAATATTGAAGATCTGAAAAACAAGAGAAAAGGAAGGACAGTGCCATAGGCCTTATGCTTGATTTTTTTCCCGCTTTTATTGAAAAGATCAAACTTATGTAATATATTTTTTAAAGAATGCTGTTGATGATATCCACAAGTCAGGACCTCCTCGGATTGGCTGTACTAATCTTCCAGACGTCAATTTTGCATTACAGCTATGTAAAGTGCGTTTTCAAATTAAAAAAAAAGATCGAATTTTCACACTTGATTGCTACGATCCCTATTAATAGACACTTTTTCCACATTAACACACGGCTGCCTATATACTGTAAAAGGGTGAAAACGAGGGCATAAATGCTGGATGGGGTGAAATATAAATCAGACGGCCTTTCTTCCTTAAATATGCATCCACATGCAGAGTAGCCTTTAGCCAAGGATCCGTGTCCCCGTGTAGGCTCTGATGTGATTTATACATCAGACGGCAAGCGACTAGAATGAGACTAATCGAAAAAGCTCGCTTGGCCACGGAGCCTTTAGGATCTTGGCTTGAATTTCTTATGTTATCCTTTCTTTTTGCTACCCAAAAGGGTAGCACCCAATCAGCGAACGTATCCTCGCATGACGTCAGCATATATTTGGTGTGCAAATTCAAATTCAAATGAGCGATCGTTGAATATGTACTCCAGCGGCACGACTGCTATAGCTATGTGGCGATGTTTTTAACCACGGCCTGTGACGAATTATTGCTGAAAAGTATGCCTCGCAAAAGCTTGAAGATTTCAGCCTTCAAAGCTGAGGGCAATTAATTCAGTTCTTCGCGTGCAAGATGCGTTTTCCCTCTGGATATGGCAAAAGTGCTAGCTATTTACCAGGCTATCCCATGGTGTACGGACTTTTGTCGCACGCAAACTGCAGGCACCAGACAATGGACTCCACATCCCCGACCCCGACAGCTTTGAGCTCCGGTACCACTTCGTGTAGTCTAGATTCTGGACTCTTTTTATGAAGTTTTTATATTCCCCGAAACAGCTGCTAAATTCACTCTACGCGTCAAGTCGAGTGATGGCGCGATCCCGAGAACCTGTCCGCCCGGAGATTATTATGAAGGACAGGTTCTCGGGATCGCGCCATCACTCGACTTGACGCGTAGAGTGATTTTAGCAGCTGTTTCGGGGAATATAAAAACTTCATAAAAAGAGTCCAGAATCTAGACTACACTTCGTGCAGTATGATGGTTGTTATTTCACCCTTGGTCTCGTTCATGAAGAGCCAAGCAGTGTCATGAGAGTGGCTCTGACCACTTCCACACTTTCTCATGCTGCATGGCATGACAACCAGGCAGCAAAAAAGAATATAATAATAATAAATTTTAAAGAAAATAAAACCTCCTCCTCCTCCTCCTCCTCCTCCTCCAAATTTTATTGTCCGAGATAGGAAATTCTTTTTGCCCAATTGATCGTGGGCCCGGCAGCCACTGAGCAGCGCCAGATCGACGTTGCTCTATCCTTTTCAATTCTTGAACGCCAAAGAAGGTAGCAGCAACTCCCATCTTTTAACGTCTTTTGGTATGACGCGGCCGGGGTTCGAACCCGCGACCTCCCGATTGTGAGGCGGACGCTCTACCTTCTGTGCCAACACATCGGTCTTAAATGAATATAAATGAATTTAAAAAACGAATAAATAATAATAATAATTATAATAATAACAATAATAATAATAATAATAATGATGATGATAATAATAATAATAATAATAATAATAATAATAATAATAATAATAATAAGTCAAATCCCCCCATATCACACTCACAGTCACAGTCAGACAGAAAACAATTTTCATGATTGAAGATCATCTATTTCATTTAAATTCTTATTTTACAACTGAAATATTTACTGAATAATTCAACTTTCACATGCAAGTTGTCGTTTTACTCCACACGTCAAGGTTTTCCTCCATCCTCCAATTTGCATGTAATATTTCCAAAAGAATTCCCTAACCATAACGGCGAAATCACCTTGGTCTACTCGCAAACAAATGTACTGACAGCAACCCAGCAAAACTTTGGCTGGTGTATAAGATCAACCTGCACAATGTAAATAAACTTGATTTTTCTCTGCACATGCAAATTGCCTTTGTTCGAAAAGTCGCAATTTTTGTCAAGGCTATTATTCATCTCGCACAAATTAAATTTGAACGTAGCAAAATGACGCAAAACAATTGCTTTGACAAATGGACTAGAACTAAAAACTGAAACATTGAGCCGGACTGGTTCATTTTATTTACAGGGGAATTTCATACATCTCACTTATGATTTTTAGTGCGGTATGGTATGTAATCCCGTAGGATTTTTTTTTTCCAAAATTGATTTTTTGACTGTTTTGGCTTCGAAAGGGTCCCATTCAACCAAAAACGATGGGGTTCAAATTTTCAGACCCCTCCTTCACTTCCTGGAGCGTCATTTTTGGCGCCATATTGGCTTGTATAAAGCCCTATAGGGAAATTTGTTATTTTCCTCCCTAATTCACATTTTTTTTCTCTCCAGTGACATCCTAAAGTTGTCAGAGATGGAGAGGAATCCAAGCTTAATAATATTACATAATAAACATTAATTACTTTTACCGTTAGGGGGCTCACTTTGCGAAAAATGGTGAAAAACTTGGAAATATCATAGAAAAAATGATGTCCCCTTCTTTCTCTTGGGCTAGAATATTTAGAAACAGCATTATTGTGTGTTATTATGCAGTGGAATAATTTAGGAGCTTGAAAATGACATCAACATGTTTATATTTGACCTATTAAAGGTAAAAATCACCCCTATCTAAGTGTTTTATCAAATGATTAACCCATTAAAACAGCAGAGGGGGCCAAAAACCTTTAGATAATATAAAAACAATTCCCTCAGATATCAATTTCTAGACACTCTATATGCATGGATGAATCGGAAAGCAGACAAATTTGATAAAATGTACATTTTAGAAGGAAAATGAATCTTGCATTATTTCTTGATAATTATTTATCTCCCCCCCCCCCTACAAAATCACAACTTATGCTATTTTGTTTACGAATACTTACACATAATACAATCTTTGTTAGCGTCAGAACATCAAAAATAATTTTGGTACATTTGCCCAATTAAATTATAATCAAGGAAAAAAGAAAACCACTTCGTGGTTACCATGACAACAGAGAAGGTTCATCAGACTATCAGTAAAAGGGCCAAAGTTTGAACACACACATCAGTTTTTTTACATGAAAAATGCTCCCTTTTTTATAGGAATAACCTCTCAACTATGTTGTCACAGTGCCATTAAAAACGCCTCCTTTTTTAGTGGTCACACATTAGCCTTTTGCGTGAAAAAAGGCTCCCCCTTTTTTTTAAAGAATATAATCTCTCAACTATAATGTTTTCGCATTGCTACTTTAAACGCCCCGTTCTTGAGTGGTCACACATGAGATCAACTTAGTTTTCAACTCTAAAAGAACAGAATGCTCATTCATTTATTTATCATTATTTCTGGAAAATTGTTTTAAAACCTATTTAGAGCAATCACCATCATACATTTATGAAAAATTGAAACTTACACTCCCAGGGAAATTCGAGAAAAAACAGGTTTGAATACCAACAAGTAAGACCAATTTTCGTGCGAAGTCACACTGACATAATTTGACTACCGAAAGAAAAAACGTTGTATGCTCTTTTGAAATAATTGCTTTCAGTCTATTATGGTTACTACATTGCACAGTTATTCAAAATTCCAAAATAAGAGACTTCTGCTCCAAGATAGATACGGACAAATGAGTTTTGAATCAACTATTTTTCATGATTTAGGTCACACACGTGACACATTTCCTAGTCATTTTCATAAACTAGTAATACTCCGAAAAGAGCAATTGGATTGATAATCAGATCCAACTTTAGTGCTCCCAGTAACCCATTATTCTTGAAGTTAAAAACTATGCCATTGAACCAGTTGGTATCATTTGGAACCCTGATTTTTATGTTTAAATATTATGCTGGTTTATTGCCTCCAATTTTTGACAACATGTTTACTCTGAACTGCAATATCCATTCCTATAACACTCGTCATAGTCATTCAATCCACATGCCCATGTTACACACTGCTACTCTTAAACATTCCTTTCTACCCAATGCAATCAGGCTTTTGAATGCACTCGACAATAACATCAAAAGCAGTAGTACATTATCTCGGTTTAAAGCGTTATCCCGTAAATAAATTTTTAACATCTCTTAATTAACAATCCTTGTTCTCCCCCCCCCCCCTCGTCCCCCCCCCCTCTCTCTCTCTCTCTCTCTCTCCCTCTTTTTCACTTTCATCCTCTGTACATTCCTTTCTTCCTCCTATTTTCTGTTATCTTCTGTTTATTCTTCTCCCTGCCTTTCCCTCTTATTCCATTTTATGAGTACACATTTTACATATTGAGATGTATTCTGGTGTGTGTGTGTGTGTTTGTTGTATGTGTGTGCATGTGATGTGATGATGTGTGTATTTTGTGTGTCTGTCATATTCTTTTGATTTATGTTATGTAATTAATTCGACTATTTGGGTTTTTTTTTGTCTGTTACTTTTAGGACCCCCCCCCCCCCCACTTGACAAGTTATTGTTTTTTTTTTGGGGGGGGGTAATCCTGACCATTTTATGTTATGATTAAATTAAATATGACTCAATTACTTACTTTGTTATATTTATGCATCTATATGCATAGATTTGTTTGTTTTTAAGTTGGTCAAATAAAATGAAATAAATGAATGAATGAATGAATGAATGGGCCAAAGTAATTCGTTGACACTATCTGGAACATCCTCCCACTTTGACAATGTCTGGTTTGCAGTATCCACCATAGTACAGGGTTGGAATCCCTGCCGCAGCACTAATGTCCTCTGGCAAGACACAATCTCCATTTGCCACACTCGACCCAGGTGTAAATGGGTATCGGCAGGAAGGAATTCCTTAGAAGCTGCGAGCACTGAAATCAGTGTCTTAGCTTAGCCAGGGTGACATTGGAGTGCCTTGAGCACCTTATCAGGTGGATATGTGTGCTATATGGTCCATGTCTTCTTAATGAAGATATCCCAACAAACTTCCAGTCAGCATAAAAAAAATAAAAAAAAATCACCAATTTCAGGGACGCCTTGACCTTTTGCTGTCCAATGACTTGCACCCACATCTATTTCTCGTTTCTATGTACCCTTGCCTGTAGAGAATTGTAGGGAAGCTTGCAGGCACTGTATTGTTTCCACAAGATGCTAGATGAATTTAGGGAAGGAGGACATTAGTGTCAAGTGACCAGACAGTAATTTCTCTCAAGCCCCCACTAACAGCAGAGGCAAGGACTTCACTAGGAATGAGGATATGATCAGCGTCTTCATGTACACGTGTGCGCCTCCTCAAAATCATGCTCCTTGAAGAAGATATCATACGCAAGCACTGCCACTAGCTTGAAAGCACTATCTCTGTTCTGTGAGATTACGAGGTCTTATAGAGATGACAAATAACCCTCCCAGTTGCCTGAACTAGTGTAGAAGATTTCCACCTGGTTAAGACACTGGGTCAGGAAATGGGCAAACTTGCCAACGTTTTCAAGTGATTTGACATTGCCGGAGTACCAGAATTGGATTTCTTCAAAGATCTGCACCCTCACTGGGTGGCATTCCTAAAGTTGTTTCTTTGAGTGTATTGCAATGGATGAAAACTGGACCTTTTAAAAGATCCGTTTGTATGGCATCAAAACACACCATCATGATTGCAAGAGTTGCAGTGATGTGGAATTCAAGGTCACGCTTTACTGTCAAATATTCGTTTGAAGAGGTGTATGCACCGCATGCGATTGATAGGACAACTGTCAAGACTGCTACCATTGATAGTTTGCAAAGAGCTGTAAGGCAGCGAAATGGAGAGCTCCAGTTCTTCGATCCAACTGGTGTTTCCTCTGGCTCTGACTGAGCATCTTGAACGCTTGGTAGTAAAGCTCAAGATGTAATGTTATAAATGTCTTTCTGCGAGGGCCAACGTACGACATTCACAGATATTTCTTGGGTTAACCGAAGAACGGTATGGATGTTCCCATAATCAGTTCGTGAGGTCGTGCATAATGGGGTAACCACTATTGTGTTTTTAGGCATGCCAGCATTTGAGGACAGGACTTGGTTGATGCCCATGTTGTCAGAATATCATTCTTCGCTAGTTTATCTGATTTTTTCATCTACTACGGATCTGTTTTGGCTACGTGCGGTTTGATTGTACACCAACATATGCAATTACAGGCCTGCATGTATGTGTTCATTTATCGAACCTACATTAGTTCTGATCTCATGAAGAGACATTTGAAATAATGTTAAAGGACTTGAGAATCATTACAAAAGTGGACTTGCCTTATATTTTATCCTGAAGAATCAATACTAATAAAGTCGTCCGTTATTTTGGCCTTCTCATAGTGGCTTTTATTTACCAAAACTATGTTTAATAAGCACTTTCATCATCTTTAACAGATTTCAAGACCCACATCAGTTTGAATATTAAGATGTCATATTTCTCTCCTGTCAAATTTGTTTTTACAGCAGGAGAACTTCTGAACACAATAATGATTGTCCCCACACAGCACCATAATAATGTACGTAATAATGTAGGAATGTGCGCTTATCTATGAATGTTTTGAGTGTATGTGAGGGTGATGGTGGGTGGGTGTGAGGGTGGGTGTGTAAGTGTGTACATGTGTAAATACTATTTTAACTGTATTAATACCATAAAATTATTCTATATATGTCCAGCATTCTAAATGGTAGAACGCATTAGCATGCCAGTGGACAAAGGAGCACGTTTATCGTTGAATGTTTGATGTGTGTGTGTGGGGTGGGGGTGGGTGGGTGTGTGTTCATGTATATTGTTTGTCTGTTTGTGTGTTTGATTGTCTGACTTCGTGTTTGTAAATGTGCTAGTAAATATATAATTGTAATAACAGTGATTACATATACTTCACTTGAGAACAGAGGGCCAAACAATGACAAAATTAGACAAATTGGAGTGATTTGGGGGGGGGGGGGGGTAGGAAATGGCGTGCGTTGGTCGGAGGGTTTATCCCACTGATAATCTTCAAATTACCTTTCTGGCTGTTGAGGGGTAAACACAGTTCTTGATAACTCAGTTTTGTGAAACCCGTCATTAAATGAATAAAACACCCAATTTTGGGGGTCCCACGATGGGTGACTCCCCCCTCCCCCCCCCCCCCCCCCCCCCCGAGAGGGGGTAGGGGTCAGGAAAATTTGCACCCCATTAATTTCTGATAGCTTGGACCCCAATGAACTCAAAAATGCAAAAAAAAAAAAAAAAAAAAATCAATTTTGGCAAAAACGTCCTGTGGGAGCCGATTCAGCGACATACCGTACCACACTCTTTTAGCTCAACTTATCAACGGCTTCTTATTTTATTCTAATTTTGCCTTTAGAATTATATTCAAATGTGATATTTTGTATTTATCATATATATGTTCGTCTTGTAAGCAAGATTTATCAACGTCTTTTACATTTTCGTACATGTCTTGAAAATGAACGAATCACGAGTAAGCCAGCTGGGTGCTGCTCGTTCTGATTGATCAATCATTCAAAGTTTGCTCATTAGCATACTAATGTATAATAATGAATAATTCATACAGAGCAGTGGAGGCCAGGTTCCAAAAGGCCTCGCGACTCCGTCGCTCGATCGCGGGGTCACTTGGGGTATCTCTATTTCTCTTCGTCGTTGGCTAGTCTCGTCTCAGCCACTGAGAATAACCTCAGTCGTGAGGCCTTGTCAAAAGGCTACATGCAGAGAGAAGAAATGTTTCTGAAGATTTCAGAAAGCAAATCTTGTATAGGCAACAAGTAAGAAGCAGATTTTCCTTTTATCAAGGGGGAGAGGGCAATATCTTATTGCCTACCACACAACAGAAATAAATTTCGATGGTGTGAACTCATGGTGAAATGTGAAATTTCTAATCGCTATGACCTAAATAATCTTGTTTGCATTAATCGAATTCGTCCTCCTAAAAGGATGCTCTCACAAGAAAAAGATGCAAAGTTTCAACGTTTAGAGAGTTTTTCTGACTCCTCACGCCTTTTAGATTGATACCTAGTTTAATGAACCTACCTAAATTACCTTTTGGAAGGATTTCCATCGTAACTTTATTTAAAAATAGACAGGACATTTGTTATTGTCGTTTTCAGATTTTTTTTTTTTCATGGAAATTATTATTGACTCGATCGATCCTGGCAGCAAAGAAGTGAAATGAATTTAGGTAGAGGCATTTTGGATTCTCAGTATTATTCATTTTGTTCTTATACTTATCTAACCAAGTATAAACCAAGTAATCTGTCTTGATCTATTTAGATGAGAGCCCCTTACCACAGGACGCCTGCGTCACTGGTCTCTGCTTCACAATTGGCAATGGTGGTAAGAAGATTTTTATACATTTTATAGTTATATTTGATTGAATAAAACACAGAACAAAAATAAGCTTTGCTCATATTTAAGCCTTTTAATAGAAACCACAGACACAAATATCATGATTGTACACTCTAAAAAAATCAGTTAAAATGATTAGATGACTAGTCAGCTGGGTGCAACTAGTCATAAAAGTTACTACATTCTAGACAAAATACGACTAGAAAATAGTCACAAATGGCTAAACTATAGTAAAAAATGACTAGTATTTCATTTGCACCCCGCGGACCCTTTCATCTAGTCATTTTTATCTGATTTCTTTTAAGAGTGTATTTGATTGAATAAAACACAGAGCAAAACAATAAACTCTGCCTGATCGAAATCTATTGCATGTGCCTGCTACACTTCGAAGTTATTATAGTCCAGTTCCCTTCTCACCAATGTGACATGAGTTCATTAGCATCATCAGGTGGAACTGTAGCTTATATCTAAGCATTTTAATAGAAATCACAGAGGTCGAACTTGGACTATTCAATCAAAATCTACATGTATTTCTCACGAATTTCCCACGGCGGTGAAAATTGAAGTCCTTTGAAGTCCAATCGATGCGATTGTGAACAATAGCCGACCAGACTTATAAGGGAACTTAAGGGGGCCAATCTGTGGTTCACTGCACCTCGAAAAAAAAAGGAAACTAAAAAAAAAAGCAACACTAAAAAAAGCATGGAAAACATTAACAGAAATAGATGAAAAAATTAATTTACCAAAAAACAAAAAACAAAAAAAAGAAGAAAATCCACGTGCTATTGTTTTTGAAGATTTGTAGGTCGCAACTTAATGGCCTGCCAACCACATTGTTTGGGAGACTGTCCAGACTTTAGCACCTATGTGAATTATAAATGTTCGTTCCAGTTAATACGTATTAGATGGGGGGAAAATGAGAGCCTAATCAAGCAATGATGTACTTGCCCTTGTCACACATTTTCTCTCTCCATAGCAGGGGGAGGGGGGGGGGGGGGGCTATCATACATACAGTTAACAGCAGAATTATTAATACCCTTGTGAAACTTGGTCCCTAGCATAATGACATCAATTCTCCCCAGTCAGTCGACGATGATTCGAGAATTACCTCATTTGCATAACAATAGATATGTACTAATAATCAATGTTTAGCCTTTGCAAGATTATTCATACCCCAGACAAATATATTCAAAACAAAGTATTCATTTTGATTGTTTGCTTCCAAACCATATTTCAAATTGTCACAACCTTTGTAGAAAGTCTTCTCTGTGACATTCATCGATCCTCTGTCGCCATTGCAACTGTCACTCGTGGATCCAGGGTCTATTCATCGTTGCACAGGTCTTCATTACTTTCCTCACATTCTAAATGGGATGGAAGTTTTGTGATGGGGTCTACTACCCTAGAACTGCTAAATGGATGTCCTGGATTCACTTGCTGTTAAAGCTACCCAATATGTTTTGTACTTGGTTGGGATGATACAGCCTATTCTTAGCTGTTGTTGATGGAGACCGGCTTAACTTAAGGTCTCTTTGAGGGTTTAATTGACACTTTGTGTCTATTCTTGAAAGATATGATAGGAATAGGAATCTTTTTTTTTTCAGTTTTAGCAACCTCTTCCCCATTTTTTTCATGTAAGGCAAGAAAGTATGATTGCATTCTGGAAACACACTTAGGGTTCTTTACTTTTTTTTTTTTTTTGTAATGCTTTTTAGCCTTTATTCAGATTTTCCGACAATACAATTCAGACAATAAAATATTTTTCTACATAATAAACATATATAGTAAATCAAGAGAGAGATCTTATTTTCATTCATTGTAAACCAAAATACATATATAAAATAGCCTGCATATGGTAATGCATTGTATGCTGTAAATATGGTATTACAGTAACTGGTTTTATACACTGTAGAAACAGCTATTTTGCCCTTTCCTTCTCTTTAAGCACACTAGGAATACCTAGAAATGTTCATCACATCTAATCTGATTAAGAAAGAGTCCAGAAAGCTGTTTAGGGAATTATAAGCTCTACCAATGAAAATGCGACAGATCCCCAAAGTTTACAAGAAGTTTACATAGTGAAGAACTGTTTCATAGATATGATAAATGACTTAAACTCGAAAAATATCATTTAGCCTAAATCTCAAAGATCATGATAAAGACTAAATCAATCAAATACCAACAGAGGGGATTCCATAATCAATAAGATCAACAATGAGCCCCAAATACGATGGGAAACCCTCAGAAAGAAACATTAAAATAGGCAGATCTTTATGAACCCCCCCCCCCCCCCATAAAAAATGGCTTTTCACCTCTTCAAAGTACAAATTATTTGACAGTAAATGTTGCTTGGACATCAGTATTGTAGTTCTAGGGTAGTAGGCCTCATTCCCACACTTTCATCCTACCAAGAATGTGAGGAAAGTGATGAAGAACTGCGCAACAATGACAAGACTCTGGATCCACAAGTGACAGTTGCCATGGAGACGGAGGAGCGCTGAATGTCACAGAGAAGACTTTCAAACTCGTAGAGACAATTTTAAATATGGTTTGGAAGCACCAAATCAAAATGAATACTTTGTTTTGACTATATATTTTGTCTGGGGTATGAATGATTTTGCAAAGGCATAAAGTGATTATTAGTACATATCTATTATTATGCAAATGAAGTAATTCCTGAATCATCGTCAACTGACAGGAGAATATTGATGTAATTAAGCTAGGGACCAAGTTTGTGATATCACTATTCATCTGTGAGAAAAGAGCAAAATACTATGAAAAAGAAAAACACACGAGAATGAATGATTATGCTGTTAACTGTATATAGGACATCTCTTGGTGTGGATTTTGTAAAACACACAAGCAGTAGCGACTCTTTGCCTGAGGGGTAGGCTGGTAATAGATTCTGAGCAAGCTGTGGCCCTGTCAACACCAGTGATTTTAAGTCCTTTATTTTGAATGTTATTTTCATTACACAAGACTCATTTGAATGATTTCATTTTGCAGAAACAAGATGTATTCCAGCCGTTGAAATGTGCATGGCGTGGGACTGGATGGGAGGTAAGAGTTTTTCGAAAGTATGGTCTGGGGCAGGGGTGGAGTGAACTTGAAAATAGAAATGTCCTCAGACCACAAATCAACCAGCCTACAAACCAAAGTTTTAAATTTCGAAGCCAAGACATGAAGCTACATCGGCGACTGTTCACCCAGGTGAAGTACGGGTGCACCTGGTATAAGGAGCCAAAGCTTGTTATAAAAAATGCATGACCCTCACCGAGTCAGTATTTATTGATAATGAGGCTACCATGCGTAGCCTAACCTTTTCATAACCCCCTCCCCCTCCATACTTTTTAATCTACATTTTTTTTCTAGTATTATGTAACATTTGTATCCGGAAAGAGATAAAAATATTAATGGAAGAGTTTGGGTCTCCCTGGGTACTTTTTCATGCATTGTATACACCACCGTAATTACGTACGTCTATATCTTAGAGTTAACTTAATGGACTTAATGAGAAAAAAAAAACGGCAGAGTTTATTCAGATCCTCTCGTGGCCTAATCGTCCATCTTGTAAGATCTCGTGAACGGTCTTATATACTTTTGGAAGAATCACAAACCACTCAAGTGAAATCCTTAGTTATGATACTGTCGAAAAGAGGAAATGTTATCCCTTGATAATGTTTATTCATTCATATGTTTGAAGAAATATATTAAATATCATGAATATAGGGTGGAAATCATGCTCCAAAATACAATTTGTTCCCGTTGTTGTACAAATCCTTTTTTTTATTTTGAGCCCACATAATATTGACGTCAAAATAAAGCTGAAAGTTGGTATGTCTTTAAAGATTTTCATTCATAATATGGGGCCATTTCTTAATCACACATTTCCCAGCAAAGTGCAGGAGGAGGATATCTTGATCGAACAGCTTGAAATTATTGAACAGTTTGAATAGTGTTCCGATTAGTTTGGTAGAGTGACCTTTTAAATGACCCAGAGGCACCCAGCTGTGGTTGTTCAGATTCAAGGGTGATTGTGGTTCCAATTGGATCAGTCACTGCCTAATATTCTTGGTGTAGGCAGTTAATCTCACTTGGCCTTAGAAAAGTGTGATATTCACAAAGCATACATCTTCAATTATATGGTAATCTAGAAATTTTTTAGGCTCAAACATAACACAAAATGATTTGGGCAGGTGAAAAAAATTCATTTTCATCCATGGTTTTCTTTTTTAAAGATCAAAACTAAATCACCTGCTTTACATAAAAAACAACTATATTTCAACCACAGAACATAAAGGTTTGATTCCTACCCTCTACAGAAACATCCAAAACATCACATTTGATTTACAGCCAAAATGAAAAAGGTGTTCTGAAATGTTCTCACTCATTATGTACGCAGAGCCTGCCCAGATAATGCTACCCAGTCGGATGAAAGGAGCCTTTGTGAGGACATGCGGATTGACTGAAATCGTTGATATTTTCGTCCTCTTTTCTCTTCCTATTCTTCTTAGTGCGGTTACACACGACGGAAAAGAATCGTCATTGTAATGATCATTGCAGTTCGTCTTTAGAATGATAGGACCTTACACACGCTCGCTCGAAAACTGTAATTAGAATGCAAATTCCCGAAAGAAACGCGGCCTAATCCTTGGTGACTTGTCAAACAACAACGAGCTACTACGAATGCACGTGCATGCATGTATTACGCGGCGCTCACGAGTATTATCAAGGGAAGTGCTTTAAAGGTCACGTAAGCTCCGTCCTCCTCCAAAAGATGTTTGGGGGTCATGCATTACACACGCAAAACTCGAACTGTAATTTGAGTGAAACTTCACTGGAATTCACATTCCGACTAGAATTTGAATTCGTAATTTGTGATTAGCATTCGTGATGGTAATGTGCTTTTATACGAGCTAGAAATTCGTCATTATAATTATTTTTCACTGGAATCAACATGACGAATTTGCTGTCGTTACCTGCTCAGAGTCTTCTTATTATTTATCTCCCTGTCTACAGAAATGCTCTGTATCCCTACACCAACCACCCACAGAAATGCAGTTGTTAAATGCATGTAAGTCGTTCCATCTTTCTTAAGCGAACATTGTACAGGTGGATCGTAATTATCATAATTACTAACTTAAATATATTCCTTGTCTGTACGTGCTCTCTCAGAAGCAAAAGCAAAGGCAGAAAAAAAGAGATTATAATAACAATAATAAATAAGATAATATCCATGAAAACACAAAAAAATCCTCAAAAACACTAGACTTAGAGTCTTAAAATCGATTATTATTCATTTGTGTTTTACCCAGCAAACACATAACGTTTTCAGAACGTTTCCTCAAAGTTTTTTTGAGGTTCCGTACGTCTTCGTCTGAAACGGACGTTTTTAAAACGTACATATATAACGTCAAAGCTTGGACTTAGCATTTACCACAAAGTGGAGTTTTTTGGAAAACGTTTTTAAAACGTCAATGGACGTTACAAAATGAAGCGTTCTTTACAAAACGTTTGTAAAACGTTATGGAACGTTATAAAATTAAACGTCCGGTACCTATTTTTGTTGAACGTTTATTAAACGTGTTAAAAACGTCCAATTCCAAATCATAATGAATGAGCAAATAAAAAAAAAAACTCTTCTTCAACAAATGTAGAATCGTTACCAAATTTTTTTTTCCGATGTCCAAATGACCAAATAAACACATTCTTCTACAAAAAATCAATCCGTTGATATCAGAAATGAAATATATATTTCATTTCCCAACAAACACAAAGCGTTTTTAAAACGTCCGCTACGTCTTCGTCTAGAAAAAAAAAGTTCTTAAAACTTCTTTAAAACGTCTTAAGGTTTTCTGCAGGTCCTTAGACTGGAAAGTAATCGATCATGAATATACACAAAAGACCTAGAATTGACCAAAATCATAATTTTAAAAGGACAAATGGCAATCTATTTTGGCCTTTCTGTAATGCAAAATTCTATAATGCAAAAATAATGCAAAACATTGATTGTAATGCCCAAAATGCAATTCGAAGAGGTATTTCTGGGTCTAAATTCAAAAGTTTTAATCGTCATCTATTTTTGGCGGTCATTGCAATCTGGTCCCTATATATAGAAAGACCTGACAAGAGTTCAGTACATAGGTTTAGGATATAGGATAAGATAGGATAGGATATAGGTACAGAGTTATGAGGATTACATGAGGACTGTTAGTATCATAGAACATTAAGAGGATTCTACTGAGAGAACTTCTCTTCAGGATAATTTTTTAAAAAATCATAATTATCAAAGGTTTTCTGGACATTCTTAAAAGGTTCTTGCAAGGTTTTCTAAACGTTCTTAAAAGGATTTCTGAAAGTTCTTAAAATAATTATTAAAGGTTCTGAAAAGGTTTTCTGAACGTTCTCAAAACGTTTGTAAAACGTCTTCAGGTTTTCTGCAGGTCCCTAGACTAGAAAGCAAATGCATAAAAGGTTTTAATCGTTTTTAACGTTTAGAAAACGTTTTACAAATGTCCAATAAAACGTTTTGTGGACGTCTGCAGAACGTCCACAGAACGTCTATAACGTCCAAAAGGTTTTTTAGCAGGTCCTTAAAAATTTTACAAGGTTTCTTTTTAATTGGTTTTTTAACGTTCAAAAAAAGTTTTTTTTTAGCGTCCATTTGAAACGTTTTAAAAACCTTCCACAAAAAGACCTTCTCAAAAAACTTTTTGACAAAACGTCCAAATAACGAACTAGGAATGTTTAAGAACGTTCAGAAAACGTCAAATTGTTAGCTGGGTAATTCCCTTTTCACTATTTGTGTTTGCTTATTTGTCTTTAAAGGAATTTCACTGAACGAGGAAGCACGGATATGAGGGCACACGACATTGCAGAAACCTTGTCCCGTAAACTTTGGTTTTTTGAGCAAAGCAGATATGTCGTAGTTGACCAGAACTTCGAGGATATACTGGACAAATTTCGGACATTTGCGCCTATCTTTGACCAAGCTGACTTGATGTTGTATAACGAAGACCAGATACGTGGACGGCAGAGATCTGTTACTACATTGTATGGAACACTGGAAAGAAAATTTAAAACAATTGTATACAGTTGAAGATATACAGAAAAAGAAAATCATTATCATCTTATCTTGATGCCTTCATTTTTTTTTAAAGGGACATCAATTAAAGTTGAAGATTTCCTAATTAAAATATTTTCAAACATTTTGATGTCAAAATGCAATTGACCGTTTTTCTTGGATATGAATAACTCAGAGACGACAGGGGAATCTTAGAAAAGAAAAGTGGACATTGTATCTACGTCTATACAATTTGGCTGTACAACATAATAATGCACCGGTGGCAGTTGCAATGTTTAAAGATAAACACTACGCCCGACCCTACCAAGCGTTAAACACAGTATTAACACCATAACCTCCCCCCCCCCCCTGCAGCTCAGGCAAAATACTGCCCGACATTA
This sequence comes from Echinometra lucunter, assembly GCA_029962745.1. Classification (NCBI taxonomy): domain Eukaryota; kingdom Metazoa; phylum Echinodermata; class Echinoidea; order Camarodonta; family Echinometridae; genus Echinometra; species Echinometra lucunter. Next base: position 2,075,701 of record CM057163.1, on the reverse strand, counting down.
AAAGGAAAGGCAGTTGAAACTTATGAACTGCCTTTTTATCCATTGAGTCTTTACCCTTGTCTTTATCCTTAACTGAAGGTTTCTCTGGGCCGATGGGACAAAACATATTGAACGTGGTGCCTTCAAAGGATTGAGGAACCTACGTGGACTGTAAGCATTTATTAAAGTGTTTACAATAGTCATATCGACTGTCTAGAGTTTTCTCTCTCTCATTATAAAGATTTAGCCTATTTCTTTCCAATATCATGTGAAATTCGTATGCACATACATTTATTTGATTCCTTCCTTTGTGTGTTTTTGTGTTTAAATATTCTTATAAGGATTAACAATGGTTTTCTGGTTATTTGTCTCACCATACATTCGTGCTGATGATTTTTTAGACCATTTTTTTTTAAAAATAATTTTCTTATAGAATGGTTGGTTTCAATCCGCTTGAGAAAATCACGCAAGGAGCATTTGAAGGACTGGATGATATCTTATATCTGTAAGTTTGCTTAACATCAACATATCTGTTAAGATCTGTCTCTTCGGGAGAAGAAAAATAAAATGTATCACCAGGTCCTTGACACATTTTGCACTTCGCACGGTAATAGTTGTGTGTGTGTGGGGGGGGGGGGGGTGCGCGCTCTCGATTTCGGGCTAATCGGTTTGAAGAAAGTGAAATTAATGAAAAGTATTTTGAACAATTGTTAAAAACAAACAGTACTAAACCTTTATGGAAAAATTTAAATCTAAAGATAAAAAAGGTAACATGTCATTAACAAATTTTAAAATAAATAGGAACAATTTACTCAAATATTCAGAATATAATAAAAATGTTGACTTTAGATCTAAAGATAGTTTTTCAATGATAACCCAATGATAACAGAGAGTAACAAGGAAATGTGTAATGAAAAAATATTCACGGGGCAATGGTGTTTTTTTTTTATTTTAAATGAGATGCAATTAAATAAAAACCGTGGTAATGACGGAATTCTATAGGAATTCTAGCCTGTTGTAGGGAAAACAGTCATAGATTCTTGTAATACTTCCTTTCAAAAGGTATGAAAAAGGGAACTGTCTTCTACACAAAAACATGGGTTATAATTTTGATTGAACAAAAGAAGGTAAAGACCCTCTTTTAATTGAAAACTATAGGCCCACTTCATTATTGAATGTAGATTACAATTTTTGTCCAAAATACTAGCAAACATGAATAACGTTTTAGATGAGGTAATTCATACCAGCTTGAGAAAACCACGGTCTACCGTGATCACTCTTAAGCGTGATCCTATGACCTGATATCACGACGAACGAACTCAGGGAGGGTCGCACATAATACACAACCTTATGAACAAATCCAGACTCTTGGCAAAACCTGTCTCTACACCTCAGTATTCAACATCTTCGGTGCAATTTGTATTTGAGTCGTGCAGTGAGTTAACGCGATTTTTTTTTTTTTTTTTTTTTTTTTTGGAGAATAGTATTGACCACAGCTTTTTAAACTTTACATGCCATTTTTGAAAAAAGAAGAAAATATTCTGTATGTTATGTTCGTTTCAGAGTTCTAAAAACAGCCTGTAGATGTGGACAACAGGCTAAGTTGGCAAATTTGCAAGCAGTCGATTTCGCTGTGTGTGGTCCATCTAGCAAGATGTGCTTTGTTTTATACTTGCATCTTCTTTGCTCTTTCCTAATGTTATTCTTTGTTTTTTTCATCCAATCTTTTTCTTACTCCGTCCTTCATTATGTTATTACTTGTTTTATCAATCTTTCATTATGTTCTTTGTTTTAGCAACATCGTGTCGTTTCTAACTTTCTATGCTACTCTTTGCTTTTCGTTCTATCTACTTTTATTTCCGTCTTTTGTGTTATTCTTTGTTATTCCTTCAATTTTCTTATCTTTCAGTCTTCTTTGTTTTCACCTTTCTTCTTTTCCACCTATCCTTATGTTATTCCCTGTTTTCTCCAATATATCTCATTTTCTATCTTTCCTTATGTTATACTTTGTTTTTTTCTTCTATCTTCTCTTCCAGTCATTTCTTTTCGTATTCTTTGTTCTTGTTTCTATATCTTCGTATCTTTCACTCTTTTCTTTTGTTATTCTTTGTTTTCTCCTTTCTTCTTTCCTATCTTTCATTATGTTATTCTTTGTTATTCCTTCTATCTGCTTATCTTTCAATCTTGTCTTATGTTATTTTTCATTTTTCCTCTAAAAGCATTGTATCTTCTTTTCTACCTTTAGTTATGTTATTCTTTGTTTTTATCTTCTAAACTTTCAATCTTTTCTTATGTTATTCTTTGTTATTCCTTTTATCTTCTAATATTTCAGTTTCTTCTTATGTTATTCTTTGTTATTCTTTCTATCTCCTTATCTGTCAATCTTTACTTGTGTTATTTTTTGTTTTCTCCTATCTTCTTTTCTATCATGCCTTATGTCAGTCCTTGTTTTCCTATCTTCTTCTCTTTCCGTCATTTTTATGTTATACCTTCTATTTCTTCCTCTCATTCTTTTCTTATGTTATTCTTTGTTTCTCCTTTCTTCTTATCTGTTTCATTTTGCCATTCTTTGTTATTCCTATCTTTTTATATTTTAGTCTTTTATGCCATTCTTTGATTTCTCCTTTTTCTTTTCTATCTTTCCTTACGATACTCTGTTATTCCTCCTTTCTTCTTATCTTTCAATCTTTTCTTATGTTATTCTTTTTTATTTCTTCAATCTACTTATCTTTAAGTCTTTTTTATGTTATTCTTTGTTTTCTCCTTTCTGCTTTTCTGTCTTTCCTTATGTTTATCCTTGTTTTCTCCGCTCTTCTTTTCTATTTTTTCGTATGTTATTTCATCTTTCTATCTTTTTTTAATATGTTTCCTTATGTTATTCTTTGTTTTATGCTATCATTTTTTCTCATTTTCCTACGTTATTCTTTGTTTCTGCCCTTCTGTAGTCTTTCTACCATCTTATATTTTTCTTTGCATTTAGACACGCGGAAATAAAACATTTGAATAATGCGACTTGCTTTTGGGAGCGATACTTTACAACGGGAGGAAGTTTTAGTTGGCTTAGATAAAAAATCAGGAAAAAAAAATGTGCAGTAACCATTTAATTATACTCATGAAATATATGATGTACAATGTGTGATCTAAAGGAACGCCTCCAACAAAAACAAAAAACAAAAACAAAACAAAAACAAAAACAAAATCTACAATGCACTTTTAGACAGTAAAGATTATGAACGGAAAAAAAAGCTACAGCTCGAATTAAGGTAAGCCTACCTCTAAAAAATGGAATCATTTAGAAAGTTGAACGGGGAGGACATACACGATAACATCACAAACAACTTAACGGAAGTATATGCATCGATATAACTGCCCTACATACTTCTACACATGGAGCCTGTTTTAGTCTGTACCTGTAGTTTAGTTAACTTGCACTATGATTGCTTAGTTATGAATGCCGTGTTAAGTTATTATATGATTTGTATTGTTTATTGTTATTATATGATTTGTATTGTTTATTGCTATATTGAATTATATTGTTTATTGCTATTTTGAATTATAATGTGTACTTCCATTTTGAAAAAAAAACCAACAAAACGAATCAAGAAAAAAAAATCGTGAATTGATGCAAGTTGATGTGTCAGTGAATCAACGCAATTTTTCAGTCATTTGTAGTTATAGCGACAAAAAAGTGTGGATTTTCTTCGTCTGTGGCTTTTCTTTTTCTCTTTCACAGATCATTCAAACGTTATCCATTTTTTTTTTCCATTTACAGACACCTTGGGCAGAGCTCACTCTCTTCTGTGGAAGTGGGTAGTTTCTCGAATTTAAGGAAGCTGGTAATTCTGTAAGTGGTAAATGAATGTGTATGTATACTGCAGAGCTGGTGTAGGAGAGGATATGTCTGCACCGACAATTTCACCAGAAGCCATTTCAGGATTATTTTTTTTCCCCGACTATACCAGTAGATAAGAGGGTGATCTATATTTGAGTAGTTGCAGTAGTTTGAAGATGTGCGGCTGCTTAGAGCAGATTTTGGGAATGCATGAACCCAGTCCAACCCGCTAAAATGAATGTCAGCTCTCGGATAACCATATTTTAGAGTCCATGATGCAGTACGGGATGGGGGGGGGGGGGGGGGGGGGGGAGGGGGATGCATCCTCCAGAATTTTAGCTTGGGGGTGGTGTGTACCCCCTCTCCACGGTTGTTTTTTTTAAGGGGTAATAGAGCGAAGCTATAGCAATTATGCTGTCTTGTGTCGTGTACATTATTTCAACAGTTCGAGGATCGTTATTCAGAGTTTCATCACGTTTTCGTACATTATGTGTTTGCAATGGAGATGCGTTAATAGCGTTTATAACCTTTAAAAACATCTTGTTGCTTAATCACTCCGTTTCAAAACACGGGATGGGAGATATATCTCCATATTAGTTACCCTTTCACCCGCCTCCACTTTTAGGACAAAATGCGTTCATAATACTGTGCATGACAGCATTAGATTTTTCGGACTGTTTTTCTTTTTTTTTTTTTTTTTTTTTTTTTGGGGGGGGGTTCTTGTTTTGTTTTGACAATCAGTCCATCAATACATCAAGCGATAGGTGAGTCAGTCAGTCAGTCATTTAATCAATGTGTCAGTAACGTAATCAGATCACGTAATCAGATAATCAACAGTCAATCAATTGACTGATCATTTCAATCGCTCAACTCGTCGATCAGTCACACAGTCGAACAATTCTGTGGCAAAGAGCGATTTCTTTGAACGGGAGTACTTGTTCAGACTGCTGGTTTAATTTTCCCTCTTCTTTCAATTTGGCAGAAGTCATTTTTCACACTCTGAACGAAAACAGTCAGTGTTCACCCACGTGTGAACAGAAAATTATATTGTTAGTGGCACTTGGCAGATGGGACTACTCGGCAACTATCGACATGAAAATATCTTCTCAATATCTTGAAATACAATTATTACAACTTTTTCAAAAGTGTGACGTACATGACGTATTTATATGCAGCAGTGGAAATACCCACATGACAGTGTACCCGGGGTAGGGTCCCCCTGGGTAGACCAACCCCGGGTCGACTACGGAACTTCTACGTCTTGTACAGATAGTATCATATTGTACATACGTCCAGAAACAACATTGTAGTAAACAGTGAAATAGACGTTCGAAGCAGTATGTTTTAAAGACTGCTTTATATGAATCAAAACCACAGCAAAGAATGTAAAGATGCAAAGAAGGCAATGAGGCTGCAGCTTATAAAATGTTTACTACCACATGTTTCTGGACATGTGTTCAATAATCAGATATAGGCTACATATGCAAGATGTACAAGTTTCCTAGTCGTCCAGGGGTAATACGACACGGCTAGGGGATCACCCTTCCCCCCCCCCCCCCCCCCCATCTGCGATTTTTTTTCCTACGACATTTTCGCTCCTTGCGCGTGCGCACATGGTTATTCTCCGCGACTTCATAAATATTCATATGTACATCATTGTGCCATTGATTAACGCACATGGTCATTCTCTGAGACGACCTCACAAAATATTCGTGGGTAGGCTACGTCATAATGCCATTAATGCGTGCTTTACTCCTCTCTAATTCTGTCTGTGATGAGATTTGTGCGCGTGCAAACATTAACTGAAAGTTGAATTTTTTTAAAGTATCACTTTGATACTTTTATCCTTAAGAATTTAGGGCACTACAATATTTATTGCAATACAATATCTATACAATATCTATCCTAAGCACATTATACACTATATACACCTCTTGTTGATCTTTACAGGCCTACACTGGTATAGGTCCTAATTAATACACCTTTCTGAAAGGAACTATAAATGACAACAGCTAACTATCTACAACAACCAATAACTCAATCATCGTATCAGTTTATCATATCAATTTGTTTGCGCTCCTTTTTTGCAGCGCGTAGCGTGTTAAATTATTTCCCTATGGAGAATAATAGAAAATACGCCGTTTTTGAGGGATTTGCTAAGATATCTCCCAAACGCGTCAACAAGGTGATCTATCAAAACAGAATAGAATAGAGCAGATTCTCACCTTGAACATGATATGATTTTCATTTAATTTTAGTCAAATTAAGTTCTGTCACTTTTGAGGTTTTTGGAACCTTTCTTGATGATTTTGGAAATCCATTTGTACATGAGCCAATGGGCAAGTGCGGGAAACGAAACGTTTGGTGCGACTTCACATTGTTGTAAAAAAATATATACGTCACAATAGACCCTATCAAAAAAAGACATTTTGCAGAAAATGCTGTAGATTGCGAATACCTAAGAATGATTTTGATTGGATAAAAAAAAAAACCTCTGTCACTTTTCACATTTGCAAAAGCTTTTGCAATTGGTCACTATAGTTTGGCGGGTTCAGCCGATGGCATTGTGTGTACACAGTATAGTACACAGTACACACGCATAGCTAGGCAACGCAGCGCGTGAAGAATTTTGCACGTTTTCATGCACCAGTGCCCCGGCCGCGTCTTTTTTTTCCCTACCGTTACTGCGTAAAATTGCAGAACTTCACTCAGGAAGCGACTTGTGCGAGAGGCTACACAGAACACACGCAGTACGCATGCGCGTGGACTTCTGACGTCTCCAACTAGTAGTAGTAGGCCTAGTACGAATACTTACGCTGAAAGCATGGCTGAATGTAAAGGTGTCACTATCCCTGAAAGAACAATTCCATCCAAAACTATATAAACCTCTCATAATTCTCTACCACAAAGTATGAGTGACTTTTGATATAGTTATTTTTCTTCAAATCTAGCTTACATTATGTGTACGCAGCTAGCCCATATCACATGCATTGCAAGCCGACGCGATCGACGAACGAAGTCCACGCGCATGCGTAGTGCGGGTACCCGGGTGTACTGCGTAAATCATATTCTCTATATTGATAATAGACTCTCGCACTAGTCGCTTCCTGAGTGAAGTTCTGCAATTTTACGCAGTAACGGTAGGGAAAAAAAAGACGCGGCCGGCCCAGCAGGACAGAAGAGATGGCAAGGAGGTGAGAGTAAAAGAGGAAAAAAAAAAGCACAAGCCAATGAATGCAAGTGATCAAGAAGAGTTACAAAACTGAAGGGAGTGAGAAAACAAGGAAAGTGAGAGGGAAATTTATGAAAACAAGTAATGCGAGGAAAAATGACAAGAAAAGGAGAGAAAGGAGAAGAAGTGAAAACACGCAGCTGAGTGCGCTCACGATATGTAATTTGAACACCCCTGCACCGCAATGTAGCAGCCCGCCACTATACACGTAGACTGCCTGCACGATGCGAAGACAGCGGCGCGTATTAGTTAGTGACTGTGCGTTAAACGTCCCATTTCTATGCCTTATAAGAGGAGCGTTTTTTGTACACAACAAATTGATATGGGATGGTTTCCTTGTTCCTAGTCCATTCTTACTTCAACAAACAGGCCCTTGTTTATTGTGCAGTAGGCCTAAATGCACTGTATGACACCATTCAGCCTGTACACTCGAGCTGATCATTCAAAAAGGGCTTCATTTACACAGACTCCAATATTATTCATAACAACATTTCCTACATTACTTAAGCTATACAATGATTACGGGACTTCTAACACATCATTTCATTTGCGCACAAAACTCACGCCAGCGCGCGATCCTGATTTATGAAGTCGTGCTCGGAGAATGACCTGATTAATGGTCTCGGGACGTACATATGAATATTTATGACCTCTCGGAAAATGACCATGTGCGCACGCGCAAGGAGCGTGCGAAAATGTCGTAGGTAAAAAAAATTCACCCCCAGTCTGAGGATCTGGCTACGCTACTGATGCACGCCCACTCATTTTGCAGGATCGGCTGGGGTTCTAAATTCCCAAGATCTGCTCTTAGCCAACACATTCCTTCAAACGAATGGACCATAGACCGCCCTGATGTCTACCGGTGTAGAAATGCTCCAGGCGACTTTGTCCGTACAGACGTATTATTCTGGCGGACATACTGTGCTTCTACACTGGCTAGTTAGAGGGTATGGGGAGAAAGTGAGGTTCTACTTTTCTGTCCACATACCAGAGTACCGCGATGCGAAATGACTTTATAAACGCGGGTATTTGGATATTGCTATGGCAATTGCAATAAATCTCCATTTGTTCCCCATTCGTGTTTAAAATACGATACAAAAAACCTCTCCCTGCGCCTATGCAAATATTATGAATTATTATGAATATTATGAATATGAATCTTGCGTAAAATGAAACAAAGAAGTTCATAAGATATAGATTACCATGTCACACGTAGGTTGTAAAAATGTCCAACTCGAATACGGAATTTTTTCCATTGAAGAACAAGGTGTAGATTTCATATACTCGATTTCGCTTGGTTTCCTTTTTTTATGATCTCCCAGTTAATATACTTAATTATGCTATTTCAGTTGTAATACAAAGTCTCCAGATTGTTAAGCCTTTTGGGGGATTTCACAAATGTTTCCATTTTCCAGGGATTTTCAACACAGCTCCTTGGTGGAACTTGAACCCGGGGTATTTTCTGGTTTGAGGAACTTAACACAATTGTAAGTATTGCCGCTATGTATTTTGACCCATTGTGAACACTAAATAGTTAGGACAAATTTGCAGTTTGACACGGTCTTGAAGGAGTTACATCTTATAAATACCATACTTTATTCACTTGTAGGCTTGCCTTAATAAAACTTTGCACCCTCCACTCTTAGAAAAATGTGCCAGTTAGAAGCTTTTTTTTTTTTTTGGTCCCGTATGTAGAAGCTCCAGAAAAAAGGATTCTAAAAAGGGTTCAAAGTTTATATTTTCAAGAACCTCAAAAGGTTCCTTGTAAAACCAATAGTGGTTCTAAGGACCTATTTAGAACCCTTTAGAGAGCCTTTGTAGGCTATACTGGTTCCGAGAAGAACCTGGTTCCAAATGTACAAGAAAAGGTTGTAATCATTTTTTTCAAATATGCACTTTTTTCCAAAGAGTGCAGATTTCATAGTTTCATAAACTTCAATGCTTTATATCATTGTCTTGCTAATTAGTTATGACTTCAACGAACAAATAACATGAAGTGGTTGTATTTTCTCATTATTTTTGTTAAATGATAAAAACAATGATATCTCAAAAACGGATACCTTGAATACTGACCCATGCAAGCTAAACAAGAACAATATAATATACTGCCTTATTTTGTCACTCTTCCATCCGGTAATGTCCGAGATGTATTCCGTGAAACAATGTTTTTTTAATAAATAGTCATGCCATTCATTTAATTTTCATTCATTTTCATTCATTTATTCGGTGTTTTTTTTTTCTTCCAGAGGTCATATTTCGCCCAACAATGTAACGAGGTTTTGAAAGCTGCTAAGTGAAATTGGAAAGCTATCAATATAAAACAACTAAGACAAAATGTGTCTAAACTCTCTTTGTTATCTACTACTCGAAAATGCAAATGGGAAACTAAAATTCCCCTTCGTGTCTCCAGCACGTAATGATTTTCCAAACACGTTCTGTAACTAGTTAAATATTTTATTTTATTGCTAGACCTTTTAGAGATTAGATTGGTGAGCGCAAACAAAACCCGTTACCTTGTTAATGAGTGAAATGTTTGTTTCATTAATTTACAAAATCTCATGTATCCACCTTTACCAATGGTAGTATTGTTAGATGAATTATTAATACTGTGCTATCTCTGTTTTATTTACATTATGTTATATAATTGCATTTATAAACATAATTTTCGATTATCAATATTTCGTCTTATTTTTTTAATTCCCTGCATTTTGCAGTAATTTGGAAATGACCTGGGCCTTTGTATCTTCTCCTTTGTTATGCAAGTCCTGACTAAAAAAAATAAAAATATTAAAGTCCATTAAAAAGTACATCAAAAATACAGTGAGCATATGAAATATACAATAAACCAACAAAAACAAACAAGCAATAAGCGAAGAGAGAAGGGTAAGAGAGAAAAAAAAGACAAAGGGTATATGGATGGACGATTGATATTTACAGCGCATGTATAATACTTACTTTATGCCTTCCACTCCGACGGTGGGTTGAGTGCTGGCAACCACTCCACGATTTTCCGCCAATTCTTCCGCTCCCTTAAAGTAGGAAGCTTTGCCCAAGGTATCCATGCCTCTACTTGCACAGTCAGTCTGTCCATCTTTTCAGAGGTCTTCCTCTTGGTCTTGACCCCCTTGCTCTTCCCTCTAGCAGGTCTAGCACCAGTTTGGGGAGTCATGCTGAACCTGTCCAAAGTAACGCAATTTTGACCGTGATCCGGTCTGTACCTTACGTAAAGCTCATGAAAACCGTCAAAGTCTTTTTTTTTCAAAATCGCGAACATGAAGAACATGCTAAAGAAAGACCCCCTTTTATGCGAAATTTCGAACTATCATGCGTACACGAAGTCAATACAGAGTGACAACACCGGGACTTAAGGGCGTAGTACGCAGACAGACATATGTCGTCACGGTCGTAGAAACTCGTGATTGGGTCACTGAACATTTCATTAACTGACAAATCAGTATTGATGATGATAGTCATATAAATTGAAAGGCACCGTATTGTGAATTCACACATGTCATAATAACCCATCTCCAACAGAACACTCCATGGAAACAACATTCAAAGGATTAGAAACGGGACATTCAGCGAGATGGAGAATTTGCAGTTTCTGTAAGTCATCGAATTTCATATCAACATGTTATAAATTCAAAAATTGCCGCGCTGTAAATGAAATTGCAATGATAACAGTTTATCAAAATCATAGAACAAGATCTATGAATTTAAAAAAGATGGTAACAATGAACTTAACTCTTTTTGATATTTTTGCGAGAAAGTGAAATAGTTTGCTATGTTACATTTTATTAATTCGCTTATCACAACTTTAACTGTGAACTGTGAACTTTCGGTGTCTCGATTCATTTACACGTATATTTGAAGTAAAATCGACTGAATCTAGCATAAACATTATTCCTTTACAGATTTCTTCAAAATAACAATATCAGCGAGGTCCAAGTGGGTGCTTTCTCTGATCTGAGATCTCTCAAAACCCTGTAAGTTGTTATTTCCTCAATTCACACACACACACACACACACACACACACAAAAAGAAATCTTTATCTCTTTCTCTATTGGAAGTTTTTTTTTTCTCGGAATATACGTAGATTATTAGAAAACCGTTTACAGCCATTCTGTGTAACTAGACATCAATAGCTTAAAATTCTTAGTTCAACTAATTTTTAAAAAAAATGCATGTTTCGCTAGGTATTTGTTCAAAAGGTGTAAACCTGAATTTTCACCACCGTTTACCTTCTAACAATCGAGTTACATCTGCCGGAAAATAGATCAAAACTTGGTGTGAATGGAGTAAGTACTTTCTTACGAAAATCCACTCAAGGTTAGAGCAAGGTCAGAACCTTCAATAGTCACGCGAGTCACAACAAACAACAACAAATGAAATATCTTCCACAAGCCTGACTTTACATTAAATATTTCTGTTTAGCAATGTGTGGTCAGTACATTGATTGAATATGTAAAACAAAACGGGTGTGCAAAATAAGAAAGAGGGAGAGAGTAAAGAGGCAGATAGAAAGAAGAGGAAAAGAGGCTCAAGACAACAACTATACATACTGATAAAATACAATGATACATTGCAAAAACATTAATTTTAAAAAAGGTATATACTTACCATATAGAATATTCAAATATAAGATTCAATTCAAATATCATATATTAAATATGTATTAACCTCAAATTTATAACATATCAACAAGGTACAAAACGTGTAATGTGGAAATTGGACAATTCAATATTACATTTCAAAGTATTTATACAATCATGAAAAAAAGTTTTACACCTAGGTTCAGGAATCTTACTAGTCCTTCGTCATGTTCTATTATGTACTCTTTGGGGAATAAATTGTTTGAATTGGTCTGTGCATGATAAGGTTTTCTTACAGAAAGTAACACATAGATCTCTTCGACGAATTTCCAACGTTTGTAATTTCGACTGAGTGAGAGTGTTTGCATAACTATGGTATTCCTTTCTGAAGATAACTCTTAAAGCTCGTTTTTGTAATCATTGTAGACGTTGTCTTTGTGTAACAGTGAGGCCTCCGTTCCAAACTGGAATTGCATGTTCAAGGAATGGGCAAAAATAGCCAATGAAAATAGTGATTAGGTCTTCATGTCAAAGACCGAACTTGGCCAAACAACGGAGCATATATAGTTTTGCGTTCGCTATTTTTTCAATATCTCTGACATATGGGCTTCTCACTTTAAATCATTTTGCATTGTGATACCAATAATTTCACTTGTGACACAGTAGCGAGAACACCATTTTCAAAAACAATGGAAGACTGATTGACTGCTTTTCTAGAAAGGCAAATGTCCATTTTGATACGCTTTGTAGGATTTAATTGCGTTTTATTAAGGTTAGCCCATACAGATAGACTTTCCACTGCTTCTTGCATATTCGAAATTAGGTTAGATTTACGAAACTCAACAAGGGTTAGCTCAATTGGGTTTCTGTCTCCTTTTTTTTAATGAATACTGAAAGGAAAATGAGCTTTATTTATGTGTATTCATATTTTGTGTCTGCATAGCTTTCCATTGATGTATGGTTGTATTCACGATATATCGATGGAAAACAATGCATGTTTGCTTGTGCATTTGTGGGCAGAAATAATGCACTCTGTGCTCGACTCGCCTCCTGGATATACCGAACTTGATCCTAAGGACCTCGGTGTGATATATCCAGGGGCTCTTTTCCCCCATCCTTTATGATTTGGCCCTGAATGCACTCACTACCGTGCATTAGCTGTATAATATATATTCATAACGACCTTCAGTCTTTGCTGTTTCATTCAAAGGAATATGTCGCAGAACGTCATTCAATATCTACCGCACGGAGTGTTTTATGGAATGCGATCCCTGCAGTATCTGTGAGTAAAAAAAAAATATATATATATAACTCTAGGGTTTGTTCCATTTCATGGTACATGTATAATATTCTGTTAAATAATAAATCTTATCACCTGCTTATCAAATCTCGTATAGTATACTCTTGTTCTGACAAAAGAACAAAACATTATTGTTCAGAAGAATTGTAAGAATAACGGTACGGCTTAAACTGTGTTTTTGTGGATAATAGTCAATTTAAAGTCGAAAATTTTCAACCTTTCTAAACATAATTAATGTAAAGGAAAGCTTTGAATACTATACATATATTTATTACTGTTCCCAACAGAGATCTGAATAACAACCAGATTGCCAGGATTGACCCGTTTAAAGCCAATTCCTTAAATTCTCTTCGCTATATGTAAGTATCTCGTTTTACGGAATTATGGGATTCTTATCATTCTTTTACACAATAACTTGACAGACATTAGCCTTATATGTTTCAAGTACTGTGAGTACAGAGATGTGTTGTTCCTCTTCCACTGTTATATTATTCACCATTTAAATGGCTTATGTACTGTAAGCGTATTTATTTCTAGTTATATGAAAGCGCTTCCCCCGTTTTTGCTGTTTTCATGTTCATTATGAAGTACCAACTGGGTTTCATGAGATTAACTCTAAACCTAATTTGCCTAATATTGTTTGGCGTAAAATGATCAGCTTCAGTCTCAATGAAATAATTTCATTTACCTGTTTTTCTTTGTTTTGTATTTACGGTTTTCAGTGGATGATATAAACTTGACACTGGACACTAAAACTGAATAATTCCATCTTTAACACGATTTTACGCTATGTTTTCAACAGGTTTCTTCTTGGAACTGAACTCATTACCATACAGGAAGATACACTCAGTGGTTTACCATCTGTTGAAAAATTGTGAGTACGGAATACTGTTATGCCATAATTAATGAACAATTTCCAAAACATCAATGAGCATTAGGAGATGCTCTCTAAAAGTTTCCCTGGCGAGTGAACGGAAGGCTTTAGGTAACACCATGGGCAGTCTAAGTGAAAGGCTGCTGATATATACATGTATATATACCCATATATATATATATATATATATATATATATATATATATATATATATATATATTTCTCTTCAAATGAAGCCCCTTATGAGGCGTTTACAATTACAGACAGGAAAGGGGAAAGAAACACATGATAGTGGACATGGTGTAACGCGATTTTTCTTTTAAAGAGTTTATTTTTTTTATGAAAAAAGGAGGGGAAAAAGATGTTCGTTCAAATTTCAAGTATTACGGATGATAAATGTACTTTCAATCGTAATTATACTTTCTACAGCCAAACTATTATTAATTTTTCAAAAATCGCAGAGCTACATCCGACAACAGATTGTGCTGCCAGCTGGATGATAATCCCAACTTCCAGTGTGCCAAAACTTCTCAGACCAATCCACTTGAAAGTTGCGGCAGGCTTTTTCCAAATTGGGCTCTTAGAGTTGCAGGTTGGGTTATGGGACTCTCAGCCATCGTTGGTAATGGAATTGTTCTGTTCGTACGGCTGCGAACTAAGAGCCTTCGAACATCCAAAGTTCAGAACATTATGATAGGGAGTTTAGCAATGGCTGATATCCTTATGGGAGTGTACATGATCATCATCACTTCTGCGGACATCTACTATGGCGATGCGTACTACCT